>LYUA01004445.1:102671-113150 GCA_002093875.1 Calopteryx splendens | reverse complement strand
TTGTACCATCTAATGACAATAAATATGAATAATAATGACTGACTATAGTGAAATGATTTCATACTGAACACGTGCTGTTTTACCTTTACGACCCATGTAAAATGAAGAAATGTTACTTTTTCTATAGTTAATCTATGACACATTCCTCCGAGTGGTCTCTAAGGATAACAAAATAGCTTTTAAATTAAAACTAGAATGCACTTTTCCACTAAGGTACATATGCTTTTTGTTGTCCTGAGTGTTGCACACTAAATTGCCTATACCACGAATAAGAAATTTCTGTGTGCAAAACTGCCAGTTAGGAAATTTAATCACAGTTTGCTCTATACATAAAAATTCCCTATTCATCATTTTGAAAAGTATCTTTCCTGTAACATCTGTCTTATTATGAGAAATGAAAATAAAGAAAGGAAACATTCAGCATGGGAAAATTCACTGAAAAAATGTTAATTGAAATATTTATGGAAAAAACTAATAGGCAACTAAAGATTAGGTATGCATTTTATTAATTTTTCCTGGATGCAGGTAGTAGGCATTTGAATATGAAGGAATCTTGGTAAACATAGAAATCAACCTTTTGTTGCCTATGCTTGAATCCTAGGCCCTCGCACAATGGAATGTGTCAGGATTGGATATAAAAAAGGGATTAATGGATATTGATTATCGGCAATTGAAAAGCAAAAAGTGATTCTAAGGCAAGACATATATATATTTTTTTCCATTATAGAGGATACACATCTCATGTTTCCCACCACCTCAGAAGAAATAAATTTATTCTTCAAGGTAAATAAACAGATAAAAGAACAAAATGAGAATTGTGGGAGAAGAGTAATGAAGAACCAGAGTAGCCATCATTAGCCACTAACCACAAAGGGGGTGAGAACTGCAAGAGGGGAAGAGAAGAGTTTATAGAGCAGATGAGGCAGACACAAGATCTGGCCAGGTAAGACTACCATGGAAGTGTTCTTGCGGCAATCTCATTAACGGCAAATTCAAGGAGAATGAAATACTAAGGCCACATTTATAATGCTCTATGTGGACTTAGTCAGCATTGTGAAATACCTACCACTTAAAATTGGGCAATGCAAAATGTGTAAAAATAAAAACAGTAAACAAATTATAATAATAATGTGTGGTGTTTTTATTTGTATATAAAGGTTGACCATTTTTTGTAAATATATGTACCAAATTCAAATAAACCACCCCTGCACTTATAAATTGGTATGTCAAATCTTCTCATTAGGCACACTCTTGCCTTCTAGGGCTAAGTTATCTAGGACCAGGTGCTTGCATGAAGCCATTTTTCTCAGAACTACCTTTAATTCCCTCTCACTGAAAGGTCTATAGGAGAAAATCACCCACCTCTACTGTACTTACTTCATATCTATTATTCATTACTCATTGAAATACTCCTGCAATCTTCCCACATTTTTTTTTATCCCTATGCCCGGTGGCATCATATACATACATAAACACGCGAAGAATATCCTTTTTCCTCTGGTTTTGGATATTTTTAAAGATTTTCCTCTCTCTCTCTTGCATTCAGTTGTCACACCATGCCTCAGTTACCTACCTTGCCTTCAGTATTCGCCACAGACCGTTATGCAACTTTATTTGTCTCTATGTAAGCATTATGGTAAATAGATGGGGAAATATGAAAGGAAGAATTATTGTAACGTAAAGAAAATAAATTAATAACCATTCGTTTGAGCGTAAAAAAAGGCAATCTACTAACGTTTCCACATTGCGAAAATAGCCCGCCTTGAATTTAAACAAACTATCGAACCTGTACTGATTGATTGTCGCGCGCCTGGTGCGCCGATTGCTTCACGATCGATTGTTAACAAACGATATATCGATAGATCTTTCACTCCGCTTTCGCTTCCGGTGCATGCTTCTTACGTGGTAAGTTTAGCGTTGTAAATTTCCAGTTTCATCTGATCAATCTGTTCAAATTAAGCCCTTACTGTATGTATAACGAATTAATGTCAGTTTACTGGTTCTAGTATTAATGATAATTCCGTTAATGTGAGCGTATATTTCTGTTTTATTAGGGCATCATGGGGGCCTATAAGTACATGCAGGAATTGTACAGGAAGAAACAAAGTGATGTGATGCGATTTTTGCTAAGGATAAGATGCTGGCAGTATCGTCAATTAACGAAAATGCATCGCGCTCCCCGCCCATCTCGTCCCGACAAAGCCAGAAGGCTAGGATATCGTGCTAAACAAGGTTAGTCGTTTCAGAACGAATTGTCGTGAGTTCCCTTGTGATGTATTTCTTGCTCAAGATTCTGGAATTGATTAACTGTTCATGTCATGTATTGCACAGGGTTTGTCATCTTCCGAATCAGAGTACGACGTGGTGGTCGTAAACGTCCCGTCCCTAAGGGGTGCACTTATGGTAAACCCAAAAGTCATGGAGTCAATCAGTTGAAGCCTACCCGAAATCTGCAATCGATTGCTGAGGTAATGGAAGTGCCGGGTATCATTTGTAATTCGCTTTCAATTCTTGTACAACCGGTCTGAATTGTAGTGTTTACAACACGTTTCATATTTTTCAGGAACGGGTTGGTAGACGTTGTGGTGGGTTGAGAGTCTTGAACTCCTACTGGGTGGCGCAGGACTCCACTTATAAATACTTTGAGGTCATACTTGTTGATCCTTCACACAAGGTGCGTAACTTACCGGAGAGTGATGTGCGGTGTTCTTGCATTTACAGTGAAAATAATGTTTTCTCGTTCATTTCAGGCTATACGACGTGATGCTAAGGTGAATTGGATTTGTAAGTCTGTTCACAAGCACCGTGAACTTCGCGGCAAAACTTCTGCCGGTAGGAAATCACGAGGTCTCGGAAAGGGACACAGATACACACAGACTATTGGTGGTTCCCGTAGAGCATGCTGGCTGAGAAGGAATTCATTGCAGCTACATAGAAAGCGTTAAGGGTAACCACCAATTATTGTATTCGATTGGTCAATAAAATTAATTAAAATGAAACCTTTTGTGCAATTAACTTAAATGTTTTGTTGTTGTTATCCCTGCCTCGTCCCTTGGCCAAGAAGGGTTTTAATTTTGCACCATATTGGAGGTTTCAATTTCATATTCTCCAAACATCCCATAGGTGATGTCAAGTAGGATACAATTTGCTGTGGGTAGTTATTGATTTACTTTCATTTTACTATTTCTCATAATGCAGACTTTTCGCTCAATAGAGTAGTCCCTTGTGTTAAAATTGGAAATATTATGAAAATGGTAGGGTATTGTTTTATTAAGATATATTGTCAATATAAGTTTGTTAAAGCTATAGGGGTTTTTAGCTCATGAGAACTGAATTCTGTTAAAACCTGTTACTAAGAACTCCATTAAGTAATTTTGACGGGCATAGTATATTTGGCAATAATTTCTTTACGAGCATTGCAGTGAATTTGGGTTTATTGCCATTGCTTATTAATGATATGACAATGTTTTATAAAGTTGAAAAATGGCATGCCAGGTAGATTATTACTTATGGCAAATGCCAGCCAAATTTATATATATACATTCATGCAAGGTTAGTTTACAAAAATTCACAACCCCATGTTTTTATTTTAGCCCATGGCTAATTAAACACTGAAATCATTCTAAATTGAAGATTCCTCACATGGTTATCCCTTGAGACAATTCAAATGAGAGATTATCTTTAAGCAAAGAAGTTAAAAGATTTAAAGTGATTTTGTTCCAATGTACAACCTAGGTGATAGTTGAGGCTCACTTTGGTGATTTATTTATACTATTTCCAAGGATTCAGTCAGGGTAGCTGTGATATGTAATGGAGGAACTCTAGTTCAGTTACTGATCAGAAATTAATGTAATTCCAAATACTCCTGTCAAACAAAATGTTCAGCTATTGGTGATGGCACTTTTTGTTCCTTACAGCATGTGCTATTGCTTTGAAAACTGTCTGCCTTTGGGAACAGTTTCTGATTGTTCTTAACCATAATCAAAACAATATAGGCTATTTAAATAACATTGAATCATCTTCATTATTACTTCATCCATCTCCAAGAGCTATAATCCCCTTGATTTGACAATGTGCTTGAAAATGGAGAGAAAATTGCTAAAGAACACTGACATTATGGTTCTTCGTCCGGCCACAAGCTTTATCACCATGCATAAGAGGTTTTTACACAAAATATCTCTGAAATTTCAAAACTTGTTGAAAATTAAGCCTCCTATTTCATGGAAGATTTCCAAGTTATGCAAATAAAATTGTGCTTGAACGTATTAAAGCCAGTGGGCTTTAATACGTTCATGCGTGTTCACTCATGTATATTTTTGCTTAATAGGGCAGTGCAAATGGAATTGAATTATTGTGATGTGTTGTGCCAGATAAATTATAAAGAATAAGAAAATGATGGGAGAGTGAGAAAGCTACTATTTGTAGCTTTCTCACTCTCCCAAAGTGTATTGAAGTGAATTTAAAAAACCCATTTTCTTCCCCAGTTCCCAAGGCAACCAGCAATCTTAAAGATGCATTTTAGCCACAGAATTTCTGTCTTAAAATTGCATTAACATGTTTACCAGTTTATAATCTTTGTAAAAAGATTCAAATATGTGATTTAAATGTCATTAGTTTCCGAGTTTGTCAGATGAATCTTGCATAATCTTCTAAATGTAGTGGTGATTTTTGAAGGAAGAATGTTCTATGAAATTTTCATTATCTTCAAAATAATGTGAACATTTATATAATGTGGCATATTTCAAACAATGGCTACTATGTTTACCTACATTTTCCTAGCTCAAGTTTCATTATTTCCTGGTATATTATGGTGACTTAACCTTCCTATGGCATACTTAGTAGGTTTTGACTGCCAGTGCCCCGTGAAGAAGTTAGTATTTTTGAATTCACTTGAAATTTTTTTTTCAATGGAACTTACTCCTCCATTGTGGAATGTGATGTAAAACATCACAATAATTCCAGTGCTCTGCTATTTAATAAACTACCCTAGTGTTTTAGTGACAACATTGAAGGGAAAAATTATTCAATTGTCCTATACCATAATTCAATCATCTATAGAGGCCTTTTTGTAGCTCTACAAGTAAAAGTCCTTGCTAAAATGTGGCACTCGAATAAGATGCATAGTTATAGGTCATCCTTCTCTTCACACTAATTGTCATACCCATTACCCTGCAAAGATCCATATTAACTCGAACATTGGTTATGTTGTGTATTTTGGTTTGAACACAATGAAAGAAAAATGGAATAAAAATATAAGAGTTCTTCAGTAGATTTTCAGTTGCCTGGCATTATTGCTTGGGGAACATAAATGTAGATACTGCGTGCACATATACTCACAGGGTATACATGTTCAGCATCAGGAAACAGCACAGAGTCAATTTTGAACTCTAATAAGGTTTATTTGCCAAAGGATCTCGGTGCAATTATTAGAAAGCATAATTGCACATGATATCAAGTCTGTCATGTTAGATTACAACTATAGGCAATCAAATAGAATTACTAAATCAGTCAGTACCAGTTTGCAACCGCATAAAATTTGATTTATATAAATGTACACTCATGAAAACTCACAATTACATCTTAATTTTACATTAGGTTAGCTCAGAAATGGTGCATTTGTTAATTCTTAAACTGAGTAATATATTTTCTGCTGCAGAAATTTTTAAATGTTTTGGCAAGCTGTCATATATTTTTATCCCCATTTCTCTTGGTCCTTGTTTTAGGGCCATGATTCTGACAAAATTACATGTACTGTTTTCGGACAATTACATTGCATTACACAATTGGGATATAGTGAATGTCTGATACATTCCTTGTGAAGTGCTCATGGCAATCACTATTTAAAGGGAAGCTACTTAATCTACTTATTAAATGGACAACTGCAGTCATACATACATGTGGAATACGTACATATGTAGATTTGTATGGTTTACTGGCAGTAATTTTAATTGCACTTTTTTACATTCTAAAAAATTTTGACACAAGTTGGATGAACCCTGAAATAAGATGCTATAGAATACATAAAAATTAAACAATTAAATTCAATAATATAGTTCATGGTATTTTGTTATTGTCTAAGGACATAACAATATGTGCTCAGTTTGTTACTCAATAAATTGATGTGGTCATCCCATGTTACATTGGCATTTAAATGGATACCATTGAATTTACATACAGGAACTTTCTCCAATCTTTTTTCATAGGTATTTATTATTTATAAAAATGCTTACTAGTATATTTACTGTACATAAGAGTTCCCTCCCAGTGTGTGTGATGCACCACTCGCATGGGATGACTTCTATGCCAGTAGTATGCCTTTTATATAAGGTATTTAAATCTCGAGGGGTATATTTTTTAAAAACAGTATTCTAATTTAAAAGCTAAATGCAAACAGTACATCATACACACTTGAGGTATGGAGTAAGGTGGATGCCAATGCTGCTTTGCACATCAATCAGTAATCGACCCGGAAGTCTGTTTGGTAGGCGAGGGTAGAGCTCACCCAGTACTAAGCCTAACATCACGTGAAATTCACACATCAGGGTAGTGGGACCAGTTCCTTTCCCTATATTGCCTCTGATTTCCTGGGGTGACCTAGTGCCCGAAAAATTATGCATTATGCACTAGACTGGACGCTTGATGACTGTAGCACATTGCTATAATCAGCATACATAATAGGTTGTGAACCTGGTGATATGCAAATGTGGTCCAATAATATCGCCGCTCTCACCACGTTACAGTCTTGGCTCAAAATCATGGCACACAATCACGAAACAAGCTGTTTTCAGAAATCTTCGGGTAAAAGGCACTCTGTCATTACATATTACAGAACAGACAATAGAAAATAGACAAGAACACAACCATCCAGCTGATCGAACCTCTGCACGCCTCGGTCTTTCCTCAAGTCAGGCAACAGGGCAAGAGAGGGAACTCCACAGGGAGCGACCGAGCAAGGCACAAGAGGGGGAGAAGTGGTGGGGGAAGGCAGGGTCCCCTCACAGAGCATGCCCCACGGCGAGAGGCACGGATATTCTCCTCACAGATGAATTGTAAAATCCGGGGATTGGATAAATCAGGTGTGCAATTCTACGTCTGTGGATTCATCCGCAAACTGAGGTAGAACCCATGGATTTGTCCCAACACCGGGTTATATAAAGAGCCCAATTAAATTAATGCCTGTAGTAAGTTGAGCACGACCAAAGTTGAACATCCCGTTACGTCTCCGATTCGTTACAACCTGGAATGCCAGTAAGTGTTGGGAAGATCATTTATGTATGTTAAAAAGATAAGTCTCAAAACAGAATCCCAAACTACACCTAAAGAAGTATAAGCATTTGAGGAATATTTTATCCATGAACTGTAGGTTGTGATCTATTGGTAATTTATGATTGAATCCAATCCAGTGGAATGCCTTTTAACTCCAATTCTTCCAGGTGTAGTCAACAGTTGACATGATGAAATGCTTTGGATAGATTGAAAAATAATCTTAAGGTTTCCTTTTGGTTTTCAAGTGAATCAATTGTTGTTGCTTTGTTCATCAAATGTTGAGTGCTTCATAAACTGTGAGCTGTAAAACTTTTCTAAAACAATGCTGAGAGGCAGAAAGGAGATCCCTCTACATATGGTGTAAGTTGAGTGCGATGGCTCTTTAACATATTTTTGAGAAAGTATTTTGGACTGCAATTAATCTGTAGTTGTTCAATTATCAGTATGTTCACTATTTTTTTAAAACTGGACGATTTTAGAAACTTTCAAGGGTAAAGGAAAAATACCTTGTTTTGTTGATTAATTGATAATGCACAGAAGAGGTGATATTATATAATTGTAGCTGAAAAATCACTTTTCCAGGAATTCCATCATCATCTCTTGCCTTAGTGCATAGTTCAGAGAGAATATTTTCTGATTTTGTTCAGGGATGCATGTTCAATATTAAAAGAAGGTACTCCAGGAGTGAGTAAACAGTTGATTGAACTATATCAATTGAAATTCATGTGGCCTATCTTCCATCAGTAATGGTGCCCCTCAAAGATGCATTTCTTCCCTGGAGTATGTAGTTGCATACATATGGAGGTGATACATTGTCTTAAGCTCAGCATTGTGGACTTATCCATAAACTTACTGTCATTGTTCATGTATGTACATGATGTGCTCCAAACTTGAGCTTTAAATTGATTTTTTAATCACCAAGCTGTTAAATCTACCAATTTAGTTACTTTGAATGAATTGGCAGGAGTTTTAAAACATCTCATTGGCCTCTTAGCTGAATCATTCATTACCAGGTTATGTATCTCTCTCCCTCCCAAGCCTTCATGTAAGTATGCATCTTGAAACCACTATTGTATGAATAATGTGCTATTAGTCATTCTGCTGACCTTTTGCTTAAATGACAAATTTAGACAATCCTGTTCAAATGGGTTGGGTTTTGGGTTGCAAAGAGTATCTGCCATGTTACAGTTAAGTCAAATTTAAGTAAAAAAATTAAATCAAATTTTAAAAACGTTAAATTAAATTAGTCATTGAAAAAGTGGTGGCATTATCCATAACAACTCCAAATTTACATTGGGACATAATCGGTCAGTTCAAACTAAAAATATTTAAGTAACATACTTTAGTAAAAAAAATATTTCTACACTAATACAGACAATGGACCACTCTCACACCAAACTCTTCAACCAATCTCCTATGATATCCTACATCTACCCCTTCCTCACAAACCATTATCTCCCTCATACCTGGTGATCTGGGTCATCCATTCTCTCAACATGATCAAAGCAGTGAGGTTGCACTAAGTGTGAGGATTGCAATGTGATATACATTTGGCTAACGGGGAAATATTTCAAGGTATGAGTGGAAGAACAAAAGCAATTTCTGGAATGGACAGACAAATCAGTCCAATTTCGTTAAGAATTTATGCAAGAATGAACGAAGAAATGATTACGACCCAGTAGTTCTGCACCTCAGAAAAAAGGGCTGGAGAATGGACTTTTTAGAACATTTGGAGACAAGAAGTTGTGTGATAAGAAGAGTGTTAAATGTAAACATTGTCATGTTCATTCTTTCCTCCTTTGCACCATGTCACAATGTTTGGGTAAAATATCTTTAGATCTTCCACAATATCTAGAGGCTCCAGAGGGTTGCCCGTTAAGATATGGGAAGCGAAACGATAAGGGTGTGGATGTGACGGATTCAAGACAAGACCTATCGCAAAAGCGGATGCTTGACCACTCCCCCTCCCTTGAAGTGAACTTGAGCTAGACCTGGAATCCGAGGACCTAGTTATTTCTCCTTGTGCAAGCATGGGAAGCTTCCTAGAAGCAACTTTTCACTGCATGGGCACCCCCTGGGGCCCCAAAATTGTATATATACCTCAGAAAATAGCTGCTGGGGCAGACAATCCCAAGGTGTATCCAGAGGATACGCTCCACTCCTGTCGGGGCTACTTGTTAATAGAAACCTCTGAGACTGTTTAATGCTTGAGTAATTACTCTTTGGTGCCTATACCTTCTCTGGAACTTCGGCTTAACCACTTGGGCTGTCGTTCCATATTGTTCGTGTTCCACAACTCGGGACACAACATGTTCAAGAATTACTCCCCCTTTTGAAGGTTACCCTGGCCTTGACTAAAAGGTTTTTTCACAACCGCACATTTTGTGAATACCCCCTCCTCCCATGTGAGTTACATTACACACCATCAAACCAACCACCTCCTTTCCTTCCATTAAAAGGGCATATAACCCTGCACTTACACTTACTTAGTACCTGATGATATTGCCTTTAACAATGGAACTGGTTGACCTTCAATAAATTTTATTTGGAAATTACTAAGTTTTTAGTGATTTCTAGTGGATTTCCTGTATGCGAGTCTAAAACAAGTTCATTCAGTCTGCAATGATCTGCTGAATCCTCACTTTCAAGTTTCACTTCCAATGAATAATGTGGGGAGGAGTAAACCATAATACACAGCCATTTTCCTGCATCAGATGAAAAAAATTTTTGATTGACCCCCTGATACACCCAACATTCCCTGCTAACACTTCTGTTGCTCTCCTGGCCAGTTTTGTCAAATTTTCACTAGCCAAAACAAAGTCTAGTGTTTTCTAAGGCACACTTTCAATATTCTAAACAAGCTAGTCTCCCTTCTTAATGGGCTAACTTGATACTCAGCACACTGTTACTCATGCCCCACCATGAGGATACATGTGAAGTGCACCTAAAGACACAAGAGGATACTTATAAATTAATGATAGAAATCATAACATGTCCCATTTTCTTCCAATAATTCATCCTATACTGAACAAACAATTCTTTTATAAATTCCTTGGTTATTCACAATCCTAATCCTCAAATAGCATAGCACAATGGCCCTTGATTAAAACGCCAATTGTATAACAAAAATCTTACACTGAACATCCTGATCAATCTACAGCACTCAAAAAAGGTAAAAATCCTATAGCCAATAAAAAGAGTTTAAGAAGACTC
>LYUA01004443.1:32088-42588 GCA_002093875.1 Calopteryx splendens | reverse complement strand
TCAGTGACTGTTTTACAGAGCAACATTGGAAATCTGCTAAAAGACTTTTACGTTATTTACGTGGCACCACTAATTCTTGTCTCTCCTTTAGAAGGGCTAACCAAGTGCTGAAAGGTTTTGTAGATGCAGACTGGGGCGGATGCAACATGGACCACCACTCCTTCACTAGATTCGCATTCTTGCTGAGTGGTGCTGCTATCAGTTGGGAGTCTAGAAAGCCTGGTTGGTAGGGAGTCTAGAAAGCCTGGTAAATGGGTTGATGACCATGGCACTGTCATCAACCGAGGTGGAGTAGATGAGAATAGAAGACAGAATATGCGGTGAAAGAAGCCATCTACCTGAGGATGTTTCTACAGGAGCTGGGTTTCAACGAGATGGCAAACACAACCATGTACAATGACCGAGGAGCTTGCAGAGAATCCCACATTCCACCAACGGGTGAAGCACATCGACATATGGCATCACTTTTTAAGAGACGTGCTGAGGAGGAGAGACCTGCTGCTGCGGCATATGACGAGGGAGTAGAGGCCAGCGGACATCCTAACTAAGCCGTTGCCATTCCCAAAATTAAAGTTTTGTATAGAAAAATTGGGCTTGCAATGCATTTGATGTATTCAATTAACTGTTTTCATCTACTTGTTTGAATATAAATTGCAAGTTTAAGTACCCATCATTAAGGGAGGGAATGTTGGATTGTACATCATAATGGGAACGCCCTTGAATGCTTCACTAAGGGACCACTACGTGGCGATACTGTGTATGGCCTACGAGCCATGGAACCACTGCCACTCAGTCACATGTCTGATGACCTGCGAGTACTCAGCTGTATCAGTAACCATCCCTTACCAAATATATCACTGTTAATATATTTGCTGTTATCCAACCAATACTCGATCCTCGGTAACCTCTACAATACGTCTAATAGTTAGCCCAAAAGAATTCACTAATATGTGAAATACAATCACATCCAAGGGTAGTGACACAAATCTTTACAATACATTTCCAAATGAGGGTTTCTCAAGAAAGACTAGGCTGTATCCTTGCAGGAAAGTGTTCAGCTAAGCACAGGGGTTTCAAGAATAGGAACATATCCAAAGGAATCCAAACATAATCAGTACATAAAGTCACATGCCAAAAGCAAGAGAAGAAACATTTACATTATATATTTAGAGCACTACTCACTTAAAATGTAATAATATTGAATCTGTATATTGAACCAAAAGTTCATACAACCCAAAACCATTTGCAGATAAAATATTTCAATCAGCATTTGATAAATTAATTCATTGTAGCGAACAATGGCAAGCTGATCTGACTGGAGGTCACTGAATATAGCTTTTAAGCATATAAATCCAGTTAGGACTATGACATACTATTTGTGTCAAGGATTTTATGTCTCTCAGAAGAGCATACCAAATTACTTACGTTACCATTTTCTACTATCAGACAAAACTTAAGAAAAAATGGCTCTTAGTATGTAAATTTCTGACCACAGGAAGTCTCAAAATCTGAAACATGTGACCAACATATTTGTCACTCCAATAGGCTAAACTGCCATTCTAGGGGTAAAACCTAAAAGAGCCAAGATACTAATAAAGATAAATAGTTCATATTGGCATACAAGAAAACATCAGTCAAGTGTTTTTGGAGGAGCAAATTTCCTTGTACTGCATACAATCAGCAACTATTCTTTAAACCTCATAAAAGCCAAATGTGAAGTACTATCAAGGTTTTTGATTTATCAAGGCAAAAGGTGAGAAGCAGACAGGAAAGGACATCAAGATCCTGAGAAATAATTTGAAAAGACTATAGTAACAAACACTTTTAAGCATATAGGGAAGCTCAGGGAAACAGACATCAAACATGACAACTGAAAATTGGGCTAAAACCACCTCTTTACTTGCTAGAAGATTGTATAAGTAGACTGTTTTGAGGGAGCCCAAATATACAAAGACTGGAAGAGTATGAAATTGGAGGAAAGTGGTCAATGGAAAAAGGAAATAATAAGACTGATAAAGAAGCACTTTTAGCAAATAGAAAATAAAATTGGATTATAATGAAGGATTAAAGGAGTATGACACCTTTTCCATGAACAATGATAGCAGAAGACAAATATTACATGGCATTATATAGTTTTTGTCTTCTTTTGTCTTTTTGTTATACCTTTTATATAATTTTCATCAAAGATTATATAAGGTATAACAGAGCCATAAGCTGCCAGGGAAAAAGTAAAACATAAATGGGCATTAAAAAAGAAAAATTAACTTGATGGTGTAAAGAAATTTAAATCTTGAGTAATGGCATAAGGATTCATAGATCAGATTGAAATAGATTATTAAGAAACCTCAACCCCCAAGTGGTACAGTTTTGAAAAATCTTCTCATTTTCAATGGCAGCATGTTCAAATCTTGAGATTGCTAATGTATACCTAAACAGAGAACTGGACAAGGATATTTTTATGAGCCGCTTGAAGGATATAATGCAAGCAAATATAATCTCTATCAATTTAAGAAGAAAATATTTGACCTGATAGGGGCTTCTCACATACACTTCAAATAAAGGGCTTTCACATTTTAATGACACCTACAGCTAAACTGGTTCAATTACTACTACAGGAAGCTTTTGATTTATGAACGTGTTAGGTTCCTTAGAAAGCATTCGTAAATAAAAGATCGAATAAATATAATGAATCCACTTGAATTCTTTCTTTAATCAAGGCTAAAGATATTTCCTCAATGGAAAATTACCTGTTTCTAGGTTTCCTCATTAATGTGACAAATCGATGGATGCTTAAAACTTTGCCAGATCACCGGAGAAAGGTAGGCATTACGACCAAATGAGCAATTATACAAAGTGCTTTATAGCAAAAATACGTAAACAAACATGTGCAAAATGAGAGTTACCTGTACTCCAGATGAGATGACCCTTGCTAATTCATATAAGGTAAGACATCAGAGTAAGGTACCTACTCCACACAGCATCTACACCTCAGGTAGTTGCCAAGACATATGATCCATGAGAGGTGGTTATAATGTGAAAGCGTTACGATCAAATAAACTATCAGAGATGGCAATGGGAAACTACTTCAATTATGTTTCCATGAAACTACAATGATCAAAATCTATGGAGTAATAAATATAGGCAAATATTGGATTTAATCCCAAGCAGTGGGGGCTCAAGATCTCTACTGTTGTCATCATGTGAAAATGAATTGCAGAGCCAAACAAGGGCAGAAGAGAAGACATGGAAGCAGATGGAATTAAAAATACTCTTGGAATAGGGCCTGAACTGTTAAGATGATGCCGAGACTAACGAAATTAAGGTACTACTGAAGTGATACTAATTGAGAAATGTATTGAGAAGAAGAGGAAGCCAGCATAATCTATTCTGCAGTGACATGTTGCAAAAGCAGTAGGTCTGACCCCAGCAGGGTTGCCTTTTAAGGGGATGGTGAGATGTATAAACAGCATTGAGGAGGGCCTCTAGTATTTACCATGTTTCTCTGAATACAGTCCCTTATCCCTTTTCTAGAACCCAAGTTATGGAAAAAGTTTGAATCACAAAAGACACCTTATATAAAATATTGAAGAGGTTACTAGTTTTACAATAAAAAACGAAAACCTTTAATCACTGCAATTTCCTTTGACGTGCAAATTTTACAGCAACATATTAACCAACAAAACTTAAAATGATTCTATTAAATAAAAATACGACTAGGCCAGTTGACTTTGGAAATAGTTCCTTCCTAATTTTGTTTTAATGGCTAAGTGAACAAATATTTATAAATTATAATAAAAACCACAATTTTTTAATAATAACCACAAGCATATGTATGGACAGATTATGCATTACAGATTGGGAGGCTGGAATAGTTTAATGAACTTCCTAGGAAAAAATATTATATCAAAGCATGACACAAAATCTTTAAAGTTGAAATTACTTTAAAAAACATTAAATTATCAATAATACCTAAGAGATACCAATAAGAACAAGAATAACACACAACAAAAACGAAAATCTCCATCATTCATAACAAGTTATTCGATACCCCTAAGCAATTTGGTGGCAAAATATTGGCACAACACAAAATAAAAATGTTTCATTAATACATGATTATTTGAAAAAGCCTGCTCCAAAAAAAATCTGCATTAGCTGTAATGCATAAGTAGTGCTAAGTATCTTCATAGGTAATATAAAAAATATTTTCTCATATTCATCATTCTCCAAGACACTTGTATTGGTGTCATCAGTTTTGTCTTCATTTTCCTAACTCTTCATCTCACTCTGACTCCAACCACACACAGCCGTCTTCTGAGCCTTCAAGTGCATTTTAAATACAGCACTTTTTAAAACCCTTCATAATAACATTTTCTGGGATGGTATTCCAAGCACCCAGGACCCATTTGGCAACAACTGCAGGAGATGGCTGCTTAACCCTTCCAGTTACGTGTATTTTATCCCCCCTAGAGCATCCAATCAGCATAGGCTGCCTTCAGTCTGTACCCTCATGGTTTGTTAAGAGAGACATCCAGTGGCTGAAGTTGGCTAGACATGCCTCCTAGGAGAATGACATGGTCGGTCTATCCCACCGTGATGTCCCTCTCTACTCTCTCACTAAGGTGATCTTTAAATGAATCTAACACAGGCATAGATGGTAGGTTAAGAAGAGCACCTGGTCTCTTCTGACACACCACTTTAATCCAGTCTCTCATCAATTCTTCTGCCATCATCCATTTTCCTCAGCTTGTACATGGATATCTGCAATTTGTCCTTGGGTATGCTCTTTTGCCTAAAAACAACGTAAGGAAGGAGTTTCCTCACCTCAGCAGTGATTCCTGTGGTGTGTATATTTTGCATATAAATAATATATATAATAAAACAATGGCAAATGGCTTAAAATGACGAAGAAAATGATAATGAGTCCTGGTTACTTCGGGACTAAGTCCACGGTGATCAGTGACTCTCCAGCAGTGGGAGAGACAGAGCACCTACAAGGGGATGCTTAGCTGTGTAGCTCTGATTCCATCAAAAATCTATCTTGACTGATAACTTACCAAGCAATTAATACGATAGTATAACACTGTATGGTTATAAAACTTTGAAAGGTGAAAGACAACAACCATGGACTGGAAACATTCAAGGTGAATAGAGAAGGATGGAAAAAATAAGTAAGATGCAGAGAAAGACTGGCGTCTGTCTGTGAAATTATAAATGAGCTGATAAGTGGTAATAAGTGGTAAAGGTGGAAGGAGACCAAAAGGATGGTTTAAGAGAAAATTTGAAGGAATAGGAAACGTGGATGGAAGAGAGACAGAGGTAGTAGGATGTTGAAGGTCTATATGCAAGGGGAAGTGGGGAAGACAGAAGAGAAGATGGCATTTTGTATGAGATGAATGAAGTTGGAAAGCATGAACAATTGAAGAAGAAAGGTGTGTCCACTGAAGATGATTATCTACAGCAAAATTGCTTTAGAAGTACACTAATATGCATAGTAGTTTTCCGGGCAAGTCCAATGGCAAAATCATCAACATTTACACAAATCCCATCATTCAGTTGCAAGGGCATATGACAAAGGATGTTAGGCACTGGCCAGTAATTAAAGGAAAATGGGGTAATGTACATATTAGTGCTTTCCTCTCCTTGTGTTGAGACCATAGGTTGTGCAAGGGAGAAATAATTAACATATCAGTTTGGCATCCTATTTCTTTTATCATCATTGTCCAAATCCCCAATGCACTCTAGTCAACAGGTTACCTACTTATTAAGTATTCTCAACAGTGGAATATAGAATAGACAGCAGGATGGAAGAGTTGATTTTAAGCATAATTATAAAAAAATCACAATAATCAGCCCAAAGGTTGGTTTGGTGAGGGTAGAGCTCACCCAACACTAAGCCCAATGGCATGTGACATTCATGCAACTCATTAGCTACCAATTTAACCATATCCAGTACAAAAACAATGGCAAAACATGATAGGAATACTGCCTCTAATCTCTGATCAATCAAAAAGTACAAAATGCGAGAACAATGAGCGGGGTATTATTTTAAATGTGACCATAAATATTAAACTTATAGCGTTTTAGGTTTTCTAAATAATCATCTTTGTTTCATAACCCACCAGTTTCCATCTGACGGAATTTGATGTAACACAAGATTTCTACTTCTTAGAATTTTCCCAATAGCGCGTCCTTCCACCGCTCGGGCTCCATGTTTTGCTGCTTCTGCTTCCTCCGAAGCAATTCGCTGGTTACGTTCTCTTATTTGAGTAGTTCGCTTTTCACGTCGTCTCTGAGCCTTTGATACTCGATGTTGCTGGTTGGATTCCAGTGGTATGTCACGTTCGTCGTTATCCACAGCATCATCCAAAGTATTTACATCAGGTACATTTAATTCAACATTTCCGATTTCGTTGGAAATGTTATTAATCTGAAACAATAGAAGAATAAAAGAATCTGTAGTGAAGACCAATCAAATTTCTCTCTTCGCAAGTAATAAACCATAAAACAAATTGGGTCAACTCTTCCCTGCACGCATGAGTACTTAAACTATATCCAATGTTAAATATTGAAGCACAAATGCCAATTAGCAAGTTAAGGTGGCTACATAAAAATAGAACCTTCAGAAAGTTCATGAAACTATCGACGGTAGTCTAATGGTATGAGTAGCATCGTAATTTAAGAGAAGACCACCTAGTTTCAGAAATAAACAAATTATTGAAACAAGACTGTCAAATTAATTAAAATATAACTGAAACTGAGCTCCAGTCAAACCTCTATGATTGCTGCTTTCAAGTTATTCAGTTCTTCTTCATGTTTTAAGTCAAGCTCAGATTCGAGTCGGACGATTTCTTCTAAAACTTCCTTCTTTCTTTTCTTATCATATTTGCTGGAGGACTTTTTTAAAGATTGAATTTTTCCTGTAAAAGTCACCATGCGAAGGTAGTAAGAATACTGGGCTAACCTCGAAGAATAAAATTAATTATTGGACCAGAACTAACCTTGAAGGTCCTTTTTTTCTTTTCTCTGTTTCCTTAACAGCTCCTCTTCCGCCGTTTCGCCATTTTCAAGAGAATCCGACATTTCAATAAACTGATTTCATTATCTTCGTATGAATGCGGGGAAGAATAAATTAACAGCAGCTCAGACTTCTTTACAAAGTCTAGTTAACACCAACACACACCAAACAGGAAGAATCAAGAAGAAAATCTTCCATTACCAACAATGTTTACTCATTTGCACACAATTTAATTCACCATATATTCATATAGTTTTGGGAAAATCATGTTACCACTCCTAATCTCACTTTGACAAGGGAACGTCCATGGCAGCCCATTGGACGTCAATGATGGCCCGCGATGGATTGGAATGGACCACAGATGATCGATTACACTAGTCGGCCGATATGTACGATATCTGACAAGGGAACGTGGAGTGGACTGTGCGTGAGTCATGCCGTTGGCGCATCTTCCATTCAAAGGAATAATCAGTTTAATACATGAGAGTTGAATTTTGGCTAATCCATAAACTTTTTAGTCTCTATATAAAACCGTGTAAATTTTATAACAAACTAAACATGAATCATAACTCTGTGCATAATAATTGAAGCAGGAGAACATATTATAGCAGGTAGAACAGTAAGCGTTTTTTGAGACAACGTAGAAGAAATCGTTTACTGTATAACTATAACAACGCTATTCAAAAACTTTTCTTTTTTTTGGACATCTCCGCTTACCCAGTCATCTGTATCTTTCCGAAATGCGTGTTTGTAACTAAGAAATAAACTTTATTTTATCTTTGCATGGGTCAACTTATTTTGAGTTTGCTAATTAATGAAAAAATCAATTGTTTGCCAAATATTTTTATTTACATTATGAACAATTAGGTACTTTAATCTTGAAGGTTTTTTCGACTGAATACTATGCTTCAACTTAAACCATGGGAAATTTACTGGTGTAATTGAGCAGTAAACTGCCTTTTCTTCTATAAATAAATGGGATTTTAGAACCCTATAAGGTTTTTACGCTATTAAAATACCTATTATACGCGTTTCAACATAAATCGTAGCCTTACGGTACGGCAGCAGTGGTTTGGCCGGTCAAAAATGAGATGTTCCTACTAAGGGTTATACAAAAGCGATTCGAAATGCATACAGAGAGACTGATAAAATGACTATGGTGCAGTTTATAGGTTCCCTTTAAAAAGCCTCGTGAAAAATTATACTTATATTCTATAATATTAAGATCAGTGGCGAGCGATGGGGTGGCGGGGCTTTTGTTGCGTTGCCCCCTGGAAATATTTTTACATTTGCCCCGAGTTAGTGAAAATGAAAATCAGTCACCCCCTTATCCCCATCTCTCTAGAATATTTGTACCGCAAATTGGTGGGTAGGAAAGAATCTGAATGTGCCGAAAGGGGGGAGGAGAAAGCCGCAGAGACCGCCCCCGGCGGCACAAGCTACGCCCCTCTGGGTGCCTCCCCCCGTGGCTTTCATTTCCACCCCCCGGAGATTTGCATTGCTAACTCTTGTGGGTAAATAAATAAAAATATGCGGGGTGGGGAGAAAGCGTTCGGGGCCACACCACGGGTGTCTGCGCCAACTCTAACTGCGACACTGACGTAGATCCACGCTGAAACCTTTGCGTCCATTCTTGTGGTTGGAAAATTTTCAGCCATTTGAATGTTAGCCCTTGCTATCTAGGCAACAAATATGCTTGCTCTTAACATTTTTTCCAGAGGAAATGGTCCCGTTCCTGAACAACCCGACCCAATCTCTTTGTCGGTGAGCAGCAAGAATTCTTTTAAAAAGTATTTTGAAATTAAGATATTATTGAAGCGTCTTTCGATGACATAATCTGGCTTTTTTCAATTTTCCTTCATCATTGCTAACATCAATTGAATGCCATATTCCTACTTCTAAAATGAGGATGTTGGTATCTAAACATGCAACAGCAGTAAACACAATGCACATCATCAGCAACAAATTCCCCTTACGGATAAGATAAGGCTAAGTAAAACAATTGTCACCTTTCTGAATATGCAAAATATTTTTGAATCTAATCGCATTATAATTTCCCTTATACTTCTTTTTAGATTTGGTTAGAATCATAGAAACAGTTTCATTTTCTCATAAATATTTATTCCATCGTATTATATTTCTTACAGTGTCTTAAGATTAACAATTTAATTAATTATTGCAAAAAAATGAATCAATTAGTAGACAAAATGTCTTTTAAAAGTTCTAACAATCAATTAAATTTACACGTAGCCTACGGTTTTCTCTTTGATAAAGTAAGGGATATGGATTTTGTCTCTATTCATTCTGGCAAAGTATCAAGCTTAGAGTTAGTGATTTAAATGGCTATCTGTGCATAAATGCCTGAAGTCAAAAGGTGACATCACGCATATTCGAATATGGACTTATTAGGAATTTATACCTAATTTGTGTTAGATAATTTGAATGTTTTAATTGAAATGGATAAAGAAATTTCTAGAATTCAAAGTTTTTCGTTTTGAAATTATGATTTTAATAATCCAGGTCAAGGCCCATTGTTTGCAATGCATGTAGTAATATTAGCCACCTTTTAATTCATTGGTTGAGTGGTCTTACATTTTAGGTCATGAACATGGCGTTATTTATGATTTCTTTAGCAACATCAGATTTCGTAACATTCACCTTTTTTAGCTTAAACAAACTTTCAGATGGCACTAAAATTAATAAAAGGAAGGAAAGGAGAACTTGAATGAGTCAGTACTTAAAAAATCGAATTACTAATGAAATCCATGATTACAAGTAGTTTTAAAGTTCTTACGGTAATAAGGGACGATTAATATTAAGGAGCAATACTCAAACGACGGTGAAAAGGAGTTAAATATATGAGTGATCACTGTTGTTTTCTGTCGTTCACGGCACTTTAAAATGAATTAGATGAGTTTGTTAGCAAGTAGTAGTTCACCCGGCAGTCGGGGGATAGTACAGCATGAAGTCATTGTTATATATAGTTGATTACGAAAAAGGTGAGAAAGAGATGGAACGAAAAAAATGGGTAAGAAATGAAAAGGCAAAGATAACTCGTTGAAACATGCCAATGGTTGATTGGTACACTGATAGATTATGTCACTTACTAGAGTCACTTACGAGTAGATCTATTTTGAACAGAATAATTCTTGAATTGTGGACTTCAGCCAGTATTTAATGTAGTTGTACTGCTGATGGGGGAATTCTGGTGATGATGGCTTATTATTACAGACACGAGTGTTAAAAGAGAGTAAGAGTGATAGAAGATAAAGGCAATCCCTGGGGATAAGAAATAAGGTATATATATATATATATATATTTATATATATATATAGTTACACGAAAAATAAGGTATAAATAAAGGTATAAATAAAAAATAAGGTATAAATAAAGGTATAAATAAAAAATAAGGTATATATATATATATATATTTCTATATATATATAGTTACACGAAGAAAACTCAGTAGAGTTGAATGTACTTCA
>LYUA01004433.1:25627-45878 GCA_002093875.1 Calopteryx splendens | reverse complement strand
GGGGGGGGGGCAAGACATCCTCCTCCCACAGACCAAGTCGGCTTTTTTGTGTCCTTTATAGGTCCGTCTTCGTTCGTTTCTTTTCCCTTTCTTTCATCGCTATCCCCGTCGCTTGTGGTGCACCCTCGCGTTTCTTACGGGGGTAGGAGAAGATAAGCACACAGGAGGTGGACAGTTTTGGCAGCTTTTTCGGGAGAGTACTTCTTGTTCCTTGCCCCGAGACCCTGCCCGCCGCGTCGATGGCATGCTGAACGGTACGGACGCACTCACTTCCACTGGGCGATAGTCAATCGATTCCTGCGGAAGGATGCCTTCTCTCAACCCTTGCCGTTTTCGCAAAAATAAATTTCTTGAATTTATAAACAAGATAAGGGAAGACGCAGTTCGGTGAATGAAAGTTCTTTTCTTTTTCGGATGGTAATTAATTCGATGATTGCCGACCCATCAATATATTTTCGTGCTTGGATAGATAGATCCTTCGCGTCATCTCGTGAGAAGCGAAATTATAAAGAAACGCGCGTTAGGAGAAATACAAGAATGAGCGCTCCAGAACGTCTTCTAATCGTCTCGGAACCGCAAGAAAGGTGTTCACTTGCGCGGAAGGGGTGGAGCGAAATCTCGTCAACGAGTGCCTGTGACAGTGACAGACACCAATTCCCTCAATTGTAATAGGCGCTCATAACACCTCAGGAGTGTTTTTGTAAGAGCTGTGGGGGTGGATCTGGCTGTGGGCATGCCGCGCGCGCATGCTGATGCGGAATGGAAGTGAACTTAGTCAACTTCACCAAGTAGAATTTGACGATCTACGGGTGAAGTATTGTTATTGCAGGATAAAATATTTGTTTAAATGCCTTATTTATTAACCGAAAATAATGATTTTTCTAATCTGCGACTAAAGCAGCTTTCCGGCGCTGTCAAATTTTAAAAATTCTACTGTCGATTGTTTTTGTTTTCCGTTTATAATAGTACCGCCATTCCCAAACAGAGGGTGTCAGTGCAAGTTTTGATATTGGAAAACGGCGCGATTCTGATGAAGCGAGGCATATGTTGCCTTTATAATTCGTTTAAAAATGATGGACCCATCTGAGGTTGAGTTTCTTGCAGAGAAACTAATGGTAGAAATAGTTCCAAATTTTAATTTCGATAGGGTTTACTTAATATCAGGAGAAGTTGGACCTTTCCGGGCCGGACTTCCTGTCAAGGTACCTATATGGATGGCGGTGAACCTTCGCCAAAGACAGAAATGTAGAATACTTGTTCCAGATTGGATGGATGTCGAAAAATTGGAACAAGTAAAGGAAGAAGAATCAGCATCACGGTATTAATTTAATTCTCTCTCCTTGCTTGACAAAATTCGATTAAGATGCCTGCAACTGGAATTTTACTTTGGTTGTTTTGATTATTATTATCATCACTGTTCGTCGTTTGCTACAGGTTTTTCACCAAAATGCCCAGTGAGCACTACATGGCTGAAGCTCAACTGATACTAGGCACTTGTGGTGAAGATGTGCCCCGAGCAGACGAAATAAGAACTGCATTGAAGGATCTCTGGGATATGAGAATGTCTAAACTCCGAGCTTCTGTTGATGTGTTCATTAAAAGTGGTGGGACCCATGCCCGCCTCGATCATTTGACGTTGATGGAATTGAATAGTGTGAGACCCCTCTTGCCTCATGCCCTGGATCAACTTCAACGATTACGTAGGGTGGGTTGATGGTGAACCTTTTTGAAATTTTTATTGTGTAGTCGTATCCCGCATTTAAAGTTTATGTTTAGTTGTGTTTTTTTGGTTATGATTTGTAATCTCATAGGCTATTTCTTC
Organism: Calopteryx splendens; assembly: GCA_002093875.1. Taxonomy (NCBI): domain Eukaryota; kingdom Metazoa; phylum Arthropoda; class Insecta; order Odonata; family Calopterygidae; genus Calopteryx; species Calopteryx splendens. Next base: position 44,056 of record LYUA01004433.1, on the reverse strand, counting down.
TCACGAAGACATTGCATTATCATGTGTTGATCATATTTATCAGAATGCCCCAAACGACTGCATAAAGTCATTCTGAAATCATTTGGTGATTATGGTAGATATAAGTTACGGAGGTGGAGAAAAAAATGGGCTTTTTGTAAGATTACTGAGAAATTAAGTGTTTCAATCTCTTGACACCTAACTGCAAACATGGTGCTAGAGTTATAATCTTTAAATTTTGTAAGTTTAAGATTCCTGTTCTAATTGTTGAAAATTACCTGCAATTTCTGGTAGTTGCTTTCCCATTTGTTGAGGAGCCAGATTTTTGGTGATCGTATACCATTTTGAAAATTGCAGGAAAATACCATGGGTTAATTTTGAAGATAACATCGGTAAATAAATATTTCATCGTTTGTGGAACACCCTAAGATTGATATTTTTTGGACAAACCTTTGTTGTTTCATCCCACAAATTGTGAGATTTCTTTTCTTTTTCCAGCCATTCAATTTGGGAAATAGTTACTACGTATTATTAATATTTTACAGAATTCAATCGTGAACTAGTGACATGCTTTAATTGTGTTTAGACGTAAAGGACAATTAAGTATTTGGTGGGCTGGTATTATCAGGGATTTGAAGTGTGTAAAATGGGTAAAGTAACTTGAGCTCAGGGGTAAACATCCCTTGGCAATGAGATAATTTCACAGGCCTGGATTCAAGCTGCTATATGTCGCATGATATGCCCTTGGATTTCTAGTACATTTATTGCATGTAATAGAGTAATAAGTAATTTAAGCATGTAGTAGTAAGGAACATGCGGCGTGATGACACTTTATAACTTATGGCTGTGTGGGCCCAAATTTAAAGAAAAATGACACCTACTCCTTCAGACTAGGGAGAGAATGCTGGGCATCATAAGGAATTAATGATTGCATTGTTAGTACAACCAATGTTTAGGGGTTGAATGATTTATCTGTGGCTTTATGACCGGTGGGGTAGGGACCTTCAGAAACCTACCCTAAATTGGCAGGATTACTTAATAGTAATAGTGAACTACAGGTTATTGGTATGTATTGGTAAAATATAGGCTTTCGGTATTTACATTTAGATTTTTGTAATCAATTGCATAGTTATTTTTAGCGATTATTCTCTTGAGTTCCTATTAGCCTTAATGAAATGAAATGTGTTGTAATTAACCGTAGCTAACTTGTAGATGCACACTAAAGTTGTAATTAACTTCCAGCTTTTTGAATGACTAACATTTTTTTAGGACAATTATCTTTTGTGTGTTGACTAACATATCTGGTGTCTCATTCAAATTCCCTCAATTGGAATCTCTTATGTTATCACTGAGATCTTACCAACTATTATTTCATAGTCCTGGTGATTAGGTAACTGAGCAAGGATAGTATACTATTGGTAATACATCCCCCCTCCACGTTAAGACTCATTTCTTAGCCCAGGGATAGGGAAAGTTCTTGTCTTGATCCCATCAGATGGTATTTACTGAAAATTAATGGCCATCAATTATCATGTTGAGTCTAGTGAGAGTAACTGTAGTGGATGTCTTTCTTACTGATGGGCTTTGGGTTCGAGAGGGATTAATAGAATTTATTGATATACATAACACCATTAGTGCTCAATTTTTTTGTAATATGGGTTGCAAGTGCTTTTAATGCCATCATTGTGTGCAAAAAGGCTTGGGTGTTCTTTCATGGCGAAAACAGTGACATTTTATTTTATTTACTATTTAAAACAATCAGTATATTGCCTTAATTTTACTTTTTTGTGCTAGTTGAGGATTTAATTTCTTTAACTCTGATCCTCTAATGGACTCGGTGATAAAATCCAGTGTTTCAATACTCTGCCTTAGTGGATCAGGTGAAGGGGCTTTTAAGGTCATAGTTTAGGAGCCACTGCATGGAAGAAAAGGAGTAGTTGGGCTTGAATATATGAGGGTCCTCCTGAAAGTTCTTCTTGCTTTGAAAGAAAAAATACTCAAATCATCTTTAGGTGATGTTTTTTATTTTGTGCATTCACTAATTTTTTGACATGATCACCTTTGACGTTTACACATTTGTCAGTGTATCACCAATTTTTCAAAGTCCTCTTCCATCAGTTTATGCCATCACTTTGTCACACTTAGTTTAACCTCATTGTTATCTGTAAAGTGTTGACCAGCCAAAAATGTTTTCAATCATAAAAACAAGTGATTCACTGGGAACTACGTCAGGGCTGTATTGGCGTTGGTCAAAAACTTCCCTCTTGATGTCATTGAAAAGCATTTTGGTCTGCTTTGCTGCATGAGGATGGCCATTGTCATGGAAGGATATAATACTGGCTTGCTTTGCTTTGGATGGCTCTCTGCAGTTTCTGCAGTGTTTCACAGTATGCATCTGCATTGATTGTTGTATTATGGGGCATGAAGTTAACCAAGAGGAGACCTTTACGATCCCTGAACACTTAAGCCATGATCTTCTGTGTTGAAGGAACTTTTGTGGCTCTGGGCATCTCTTGTGGCATCACTCGAGGGACTGCGTTTGTGCTCATGAATAAGGTGGTCCAAAGTTTCATCTCCTGTCACAGTGTGATCCAGAAATGCATCGCCTTCAAACTGACAATGTGCTAAGTGGTGGCAGAATCTTGTGGGAGAGGACTATCATGAAGGAATAAAAAAAATGGTGGTATGCTACGGCAAATGCTTGAACATTGAGCAGTGATTATGTGGAAAAATGAGTAAATATTTGTGCTGCACAAAATAAAAAACATCACCTACAGATGATTTTGCATAGTCTTTATTTTGAAGTGGGTAGAACTTTCTGGATGACCTTCGTATTTAGTGGTTAACACTGTACGTATATGGCAGACATACTTATGGGTTGTGAGAGTATGGGACAGAACTATGATCATCTAGAGAAAATATTGATCAGAGAAAAGTGAATAAGTTACAAATGGTAGGAATAGATTATGTTCATTGAATTGATTATTAGCAGTGAAATTGCATGCCATTTCAAAGTATTTGGTTATTTGAATGTGTGCAAGTGTGAAAGACCCAAGTGTTGAGTGAGATTTTCTTCTTCATTCTGAGAACATTGAAGGTTGGCTCCTTCCTGACTGGCATGGAGGTGCAAGCATAATTGTTTTTCCTTCTGGTTGTGGGGATAAATTGAATCTATCACTTACTTCTATAATGTACTGGCTCCATAAAGTATGTCATAATTTAACACTGCATAATTATTGCTTAATAGCAAGTAAGTGCTCTCCTTCTGAAAACAATAGTGCATAAATAATCCTCTCGTCTCAAGCATGCTAACCTTTTTTTTCACACCTCTTGGGTGTTGCCCAAAGAATTCTGAAAGTGAGTGGTGTATTAAATATGTTCAAAGAGAGATGCATGTGTGCAATATGAGGTAAGAAATGGTCTTGCTTGTTGCCCATTTATTAGTTTTTTAGTCTATAATGTGGTAACTGCAGCTCTTCATTCTTCTCCTGTTTTCTTTCCCAGTGTTGAACCTTTCTGCTCCTTGTTAGTACATTCTACTTCCTTGAAGAGTCTGATTCATGCATGTTTTGGTCAGGTATTTGTTCCTTCGTAGGTTACCCATAATTTTCTCCTTCAAGTGAACTCTTTGTGAATTCATCATTTCGAATGTTTTCAATCCGAATATATCTTTTGTTCCTTGGGTTGTGCATATTGTATTTTACACTTTTTTACTCTTCCTCGTTTCTCACCTTGCCTACCTTATTTCATTTGGGTCATCCCCACCAGCACCTTAGTCAAAATTGACCTGCTTACTTTCATTCTCTTCACCCAACTATCCATCCTTCTGAATCCATGTGTGCTTTTTTCTGTTTTTGTTGCAACTTAAAGCATTATGGGTGCTCTATAGTGAGTCTCATTATATTCTCATGTTATTTTGTCGTGAGTCACATAACTCTTTGAGCAATGTTTTCCCCTTGTTTGATTGTACTAAGTAGTGCCAATTTCAGGTGCCAGGTTTTCATCATTTTTGTATTTATAATTTTGATGTTTTATGGTGGTAATATTATGCAGTTCAGTTGGAGATTTTGACTCGGTGAGGTTCAGAAATTTTCTTTATTCATCCTTATGTGAAGCTAATTCATAGTCCACTTTGAAACTGAACTACTCATAAACTTTCATCACATATTAATTTACTCCTACTGAAGGAAATTATTATGATTTATCATAACAAGATTTATCCCACAACTTAATGAGTCTTCTGAATTCAATAAAGAATGCTGTAATGGAATTCAATAGCTGTATGGGCATAGCTCTCAATTTTTCAGAACGTCATAGTCATGCTTTTCATATTTTTTGATTTTAAATGAATTGATGAAACCTGATACCAGAAAAATTTTGAAATTGCACCTTTTTACTTTCTATGAGAAAGATATTTTATCATGAATGCATTTTTAGCTTTTGGACTTTGATTGACTTGGGTAAGGGAATGATGAGGGATGATACAAATTCTTTTGTTTGTATGTGGCATAATCGATCATGGCATTTTTGTATGTTCATGTATGAATTTGATGAATTCGTAATTAAAATTGAGATATTGTGCTAAACAGTTTCATTCTGAAAAGGTGTCAATGATGTAAATATAATGGATGAAATCAAGGAGATAGTAGTGGTTGACCCAGGTTTATTATATGCCGTGTTCGTGTAGTGATTGCTCAGTGAAACCTTTGTCACATTTGCTTTGAATGTAAGGTTTTGTATTTGAAATTTGTTGTGGTAGCCATGACTTGTTGATATTTGCTAGTAATCATATAGGTCTTCTCTTGAATACCTTCATCCAGCAAACATGATTGATGGAATAATTATATTATTTAATTTCATGTTGTGCTTTTTAAACTGTATGTGGTATCATGGTCCAGGAGATTTGTTTTTTTCTTGTCACCTTCCTCTCATTGTGCCCTTCCTATAATTTCTCTTGACACAGAACACACAGCCGCGGGCATCAGCCTCCCAGGATTTCTCGCAGTGAGGGTGTTTATTAATTTTGGTATCAATTGCTGTTGATAGCTGAAACTGGCTGAATTTTGTGCACAAGTGTGAATGTGAAGGGAACTGGACTAGATGCTGTGTTTATCATTCCATTTGAATGGAACCGGTGTGACTTTTGGAATCACATTATTTAGTTCGTCTAATTAGGAAACTGTTCGACTGTTTGCTGTGAGAGGGCTCAGTTTGGCACCATCCATAGCTATTGTGATAAATATTGAGGCCTAGAATACATTTGTATAATCAAATCACCATGTCAGAAATGGCTTGGCTTACCTGTAACCATTGCTCACAGTAATTGAATACTTCAATGAAGTGGATTCACAGTGAATATTTTTATATTGTAACTCTGTTGACGGTTGAGTTCCACCTCAGCCTGTAGTACCTGCTTTATTTCTCATATTTTTTTGAAGATGCATGATTGTTGTAGTCATAACCATACACATAATTAACATTAAAACTTCTTAGAGAAGTATTTTTGAAATGCATTTTTGTATATAATGTTTTATTGTATTAGATAGAATCTATTACAATAATAGTATGTATTGACAGAGACATTGTTAACAAGAGATAATATTTTCTTGTCAGCTTTTCAATTTTACACATTGTGTCTGTTTATACACATATATATAATTAAACCATTTTTTTATAATATTTTTTGGTATGATTTCCTTTACCATTGTCTGTTATTTATGTTGCAGGATTTTTTCATTGATATTGGACATTTAAGTGCAACTAAGTATGCCATTAGAACATGCCTTTTGTTTATTCACTAAACAAGCATGGACTAACATGGTCAAAATAAATTCTGTAAATTAAAGACTTCTTGGCAGGTAACCTCATTAAACTGTCCATGGCTAGCATTGTAGATGAATCAGTCGATTGCATATTTGCCATAGGGAATGTTTATTTCAGCCTTGTGTGTTCTTGTCTCACCCCATAAACGTGAGACTGAAAAAGTACGTTCCTTGGAGGTTGCATTTGGGTCACTTAGCCAATTTTTCTCTACAGCACTGCTCCTTACAGTGCCTTAATTTCTTTCTTTCTAGCACAGCCATAACACAACATCAATGTGCAAGCTGGGAGGTTAATGAGGTTCCTGCTTTTTGGTGATCTAGCGATGAATGAATATTCCACTGAGAATAACAAAAGTGACTTAATTCTACACATTGATCACACACAGAACAATTTGATCTCCATTGGTAATCTATGCAAATGATTAGATTTTGTTTTTTATGTGAAATAATATATATATCAATTAGTTTTATTTTATACATTTACACAATATTTACAATGGTATGGCGTGCCGAGGGTTTAAATAAAATATATATGGGCACTTCCTAGCATTAGGAAGGGGGGTAGGGGAGGGGGAAGCATTTGTTGCAGCTTTGCTTCATGTCTCCAATCGTTTTCTTTTTCTGACTACGCTCGTGCAAAAAGAGATCCACTGCACATAGCTTCCAATGCCTGTGCACTTTTTTTTACAATTAATATCACTGTTTGTGGAATATTTAAGTTATTTTTTCTTTTACACTGCTACTATCTTGCTGGGGTCAACCTTGACCCTTATAAATAACGTGTCGTCCTTGATGTAGTGTCTCCTCTTGAGAGTCTCGTGAGGAATGAACCTTGGGAAGCCAAATCCAAGGGAATCGGGCTCCCTGCTTGGACGCTGGAAGTTCTTCCATGTTGGATCTGGTATGAAACTCTCAACAATGCTGCAGGCCTGAGGAGACAAAAGAGATGATTTTTTTTATTAGCCAACAGAGGAACAAATGCTCTTGGAATGAAATAATATTTCTGTTACAACATGAGGAAGTTGATAGTTTTTTTTATTCTTTTGTTCTCTAAAGTCATTGCCATGTTATAAATTATGCACCATGATGTTACTGATCTGTGGACGTTCAACTTGTGTATGTTGCTGTGGATTTGTTATCTTCTCTAGTCAACCCTGATTTGTTTGAAATCTACCTCGCAGCCTGTCACAAGTCAGACTGTTTGGCATCCAAATGAAATAATTATGTGCTTCAGCTCTGGCGAGTATTTAGAGAGGATCATTGAAGGTATTGATTTATCTACCAGCATATATACAGAGAAATCTCTGAAGGCCTCAGGTGAGCGATGAAATGGTCATGCATTGGTGAAATAAATTTATAAGTTTTGATTGTGATCAATGTTCACTAGTGTGAAGGGTTTGATGGGCAATAATATCCGATTGAAAATATCAGAGTTTAGAAATATGCATGGAATAGAGGTCAAATAGTGCGGAAGGGGTGGCAACTCTCATGCTTGAAAAATTTAGCACAAAGAGCCCTCGGAAATAAAATATATAGAATATGTAGTTTATCATCTCATTCTTAACCACAGAAAAAACTGTTGTATAAGTAAGGGAAATACAACTAATCATTATTTTGTTCATGGTTAAGGAATTTATATTGGAATTCATCAATCTTAAGAGTTGATCACTTATCATCATCCAAAGGATCAATCATTTGGCACCTGTTACAATATTTCATAATTTTTAGCATGGAAATGTTTTCCATTCCATCCAAAGGTTTTTTTCTCAGAATTATCTCGCTAACTCAGTATTAATGAAGGGATACATATATTGCACACACAAGAAATACTGAATAGGAAAATGCAGCTTGCTGGACTAACTGAAATTGTTTTTTTATGCAGAGGTAGTTACGGTGTGAATGGTATAGCTCTGGTAAAAGCATGTGTATTTTCGCTGTACAGATCAATAAACAATTGGCATTTTGAAATGTTAATTGTGAATCAAACCTGTATTTTGCTTTAACATCATATATTAATTAGAGAAATGCTTTCTTTAAAGGCTAATATCAGCATTGCTAGTTTTAAGAGTTCCCTATAGCCTTGTGCAATGTAGTGAAAGCACCGATGAAGAACTATTTTAGAATTGTTAAAAACAAGTCACATAAGGGAACTTGAGTTTCCAAAGTTAGATACAGCCGAGGCCATTTGCCTTCAAGGTTGTCAAGAAAAATTGACAAGATGCAATTGTTTGCAAAATGTTACTGTAAGGCAATAAATGCAGAAAGGTAACTCACCTTCTCAGGGATGTTGGTCTGGTCGAAAAGGGTGAAAGACACAGAGTGGGCGAAGGGCCATCTCAGTAAAGCATCATATTCTCCAGGCAGGATCTTAATGTAGACGGACATGTGAGTACCATCACCAGCTCCATTTCCATTTAGGAAGAGAGATGCCTAGGGGTTGAGGAAAATTTCTACTATTAAACTCAAGGAAATAAAACATCAAAACAAATGGGAGAGAACCCAAATAAAAAAATAAATCAAGTCCAGGATGACTAGCTGACGGAGCCATGTATCCCTGTTCCTGATGTGCATGATAAATTGTTACATTACAAACATGCCTCTCTTCAAAATGAATTTCTTATCATGGGTTGTGATGCAAATAGGACATATCTGTTTATTTTTGTGATTCTCTCTATTTTTGTGCAACAATAGTGAATGCACTTCATAAGCCTCAGTTTAAGAAATAAGCCCATGGTTGAGAAATGACACTGAACTGATAGAAATACTATGAGTATATATGTACATATGGAGCATAGAAATAAGCCTGTGGTAGAGAGATGACACTGAACTGACAGAAATACTACAAGTATATATAGTTATTTTGATAAAAGTCAGTGCACTATTATATGTAATGATATTGATGAGTTGCTATGAGACAATCTCATTCATGAAATGCATATTAATAAATTGCTATCAATAGCTCTCGTTACTTAATTGACTTTGTTTAATTAATATCTTTATAATGATTAAGAGGCAACTTGATAGCACATTAATGGCACTAAAGTTGAAAATCCTAATTCAAATATGTATTGCTTATAATATTAATGGAAAACCAAATTGTATGCAGAATCAGCAGAACTTTTTCATCATTTTGTGATGATGGATCGTATTACACACTGTTTTTAGCCTTTCAACTGCATAAAAGTTTGAAATTTCTTTCTTTTGCAAAAGCCTTTGGCATCCCACTACCTTTAACATCCCACCCACTCTATTTTTCTGTCTTTTTCAGATTTCACCCATCAACTTCATTTTCTCCCATCACATTTAAAACTTCATTACAAGTTTTACTCTCTGTCCAACTCATTTTCTCCTCACCTGCATCTCAAAACCCTCTTTAATCTATGCTCATTGATATTACTGTACAACTTTTATCCATGTGGCATAAATTTCACCAAACATTCCAAAAATGGATGTTTGGTTTTGATAGGTGAGTGTAGAGTTCACTTCAAACCAAGTCCGCACATTCAGGGGGTAAGTAATAGGACTATTTCTTTTCCCTACACCTGTTGTTTTCCATGAAATTCAAGTATTCAGAAAATCATGGTAGTACTTGGATTTTAGATGGGGTTTTCCAAGGTATAAGGACCTTCCTTTGAGTAGCCGGATGCTCGTCCCATTCTGCTACCATGCCAACCAACAGTACGGTTGAAATCATGAGCATTTGTATATGTGACGGGAAGAGTAACTTGGTTAAGAAACTCAGAATGTGGAGCTCCAGGCATATTTTCTAATTTTTGTGAAGCCAGGATGCTATATGGTGGAGGAGGATTTTTGAGGGGAGGAGAGAGGGATCTTGTTGACATGGTGCCCTTACCTGAAGCTTGTATCCATACTGACTAGTGTAGAATGGTGCGCTCACTAGCTCCATTCCTTCTTTGGTCTTGGCTTCAGCCATCTTGGATGCAAAGTCAGTGACCCTCCAAATAAGCGTGCCTGAAGCATAACGCGAGGAGAGGATGATCAAAACTAAGATAATATTTATTTATCCAAATGCATATATCCAAGGTAACAATGGTGGCATGAGTACAATAAAATAGGAATACATTGGAACAGGAACATGCCCTTAAAACTTTCAATAAATCTCTAAAAGAAATGGAACTTAGCAGAGATGCAAGTGCCATTCCATTGAAATTGAATCACCTTGGTGCTTACGATAAAGAGGAGGAAAGGAATAAAATGTCAGTTGACAAACTTGCCAGGCTGGGGGAAACCAGTAGGGAAAGTCCTCACAGTCTGACAAGGATGTCTGCATTTAAGGGAAGTCTTATAACAAGCCATTTGTAAAAGTCAATCAAGTTTAGGGGTTGCAATATTTCTGAAGAAAAGTAATATTTTTAATTTACATTATGCATTACATTTGAAAAACCTGTATGGAGAACTCTGAAGTGGTGGTATGAGTGAGTGGTGTTCATTTCTTGGGGTTTGACCTTTCTCACCTGTGTGGTTTAGGGACAGTCTCCCGAGAGCACCTTTCAGGCTGGAGATCTGGTGTTGCTGCTTTGAGACAACTCCGCACATTAGAAGGAGGTGCTGCTTGGTTCCTTCCTCCAAGTGCTTCTCCACAGCATGGCGAGGACCCTTTAATGAAAGGAACAGGATTGGGTTTTATAAATAATGATAAGAAATATTTGTCTGTAGAATATTGAATAATGATTTTCAATGAAACAACATTCTGAAAATTTAAAATAATCAGAGAGACAATAGGACTTGAAGATAATTAACTTCACCAACAAAATGGGTGATTTGATCGATATTTTTACTTCTTTATTTATAATTGAGTATGAATTAGTACAAATCCATGATATTTAAGTAATAGCTCTAAGATAATGAATTGTTATGTCCATTATTCACAGTGACTGAAAGTATCTTACCTAATTATGCATGGTATGTGTTCCAATGAACTAATGGGTAGGTTAGTGAATATCCTACTGAGCACCGTGACAGAGAATAGGCATTATTAACTTTCCCTAAATGAATTATGTTAATGTTACTAAGATCCAAATGGACATGTGTTAGTTAAATAAAAGTATCTTGGTACATGTGAAAATAAGGAATTTTTTTTTTAAATCAAGTAATTAAAAACCCAAGGGGTTGTTCCATGACCTTTGAAAAAGTTTCAAATGATGCCTCATTATGAAATTTTATATTTTTCCGTGATTGTTTAGCATTTTTTTACTACGTCAAGATGGAAAGGAATTTTTTTATTAGCAAAGAATGCTGGTTATTGACTATTTTATTTGATGCTTTGAGTGCACTCAGCATAACTGCAAAGGCTCTTATGAGAGCCACTCTAGTTGGATCTTCTTAAAAGATGTATGAATTTACTTACTTTGAATCTGCATCCTGCATCTTTGAATGCACAGCACACACTGACAGAGGTACAACGGTCTTTTAGATGAGCATCAAGTTCTTCCCTAGGTATAAGAGCGACTGTGACCCCTCCTGACCCATCAACGTAGCATCTGTTTGGGCATGGGAGTGGAAATCTTCCACATTTGCTATGGTGTGCCTGGCGAGATAAAGCAATTAATTAAGTATGATTAAACAGTTAATAATAAGGAAGCGCATTATCATTACATACCAGGGATCAACTAAGAATATCTCAATAATAATAATTGTGTAAAGATACAGTTAGGTATCACCTTCAAGCAAACGATGTGCCTTTATCTGTCAGTGTATCTCACATTCAGAATTATCTAATAGTTCACCATATTCTGTGGCGTACAATTTTATTTTTGTAGGTCTACTATTTGATTGTAAATGGTTTCTTCTTGAGTTGTTTTGTTGAAAGAGATTTCAATAATCATTGCCAGGAGAAGAGCCTACTTGCCTACATCCAAACCATTCAAATTATACTTATAATTTTATTTTAAATTCTTTTTAAGTCTCCACCGTTTAATTTGTGGCACAATTTCTTACTATGAATTCTATTGATAGTAGCATTTCATTATTTAATAATGTTATACTTTACAAAAATTGTAAATGTGTTTGTATAAGAGCTAGTTTTTAAAGATATTGTAACTTTAAAGAAACTGTAAGTAGTAATGCATTAATAATGAAAGAAATTTATTTTTCCATTCTTCACTTGATCTGAAATATAGTTACAGTAAAAATTGAGGACTTTCACAATTCGTCAAATATTTCAGGGTAAAATGGCTAGTATTTTTGAAGCCACTAATGTAATTTCCCAGCAAACAAATCCGTCCAGTTTCAAAGTTCAAACAGAGGTAATGCTAGCCAGCCTACTTGACTGACTTTGAGATATTCACTTCGGTGCTCATGTTTGCGACCAATAAAATTTTCATTGAAACATACACATGAGCATTCAGAGCATATGGCCCTTGAACCCCTTTGGTGCCTTTTAATTTTTATTTTCAATCTCCTGAATTAAAATTCTTAGAACCAATATCAACTGATCAATATGTTATAATGTACTGTATACTGTTTCAGTGTTTCCCATGAATGTATTTCCTCTTTTGAGTCAAAACTTTCTATAATGAAGACTTACTTTTTATGAAACTGCAATTAAGATTTAAGCCAGTGACATTGAATTATTTATGTTTTCAAGTTTTTTGCTAGTTACCTAACTGTAGCTGGGCTAACTTTAAGCTTCCCAGAAATTTAGTTGTCCATTGTCTGGGAATGCTCAAATGAGGTACATGCTTGTCCAAGTTGCTGGGTTACAGAAACAAGAATGATCAAGCAAAGACAATTCCACATAAGTCATCTTGAAACTGTTATAACCATGTCACATAATTATGTTGAAGACACTATCATAAACTGACTTAATTTGCACAAGCAATTTAGGTTGCTTTTAATTTTTGCATATTTTGAACACCAGTGTAAGCCTAAATATATTAATAAATAAAATTTCCCTTGTAAATACATAGCTAGCCTAAAGGCCACCTCTTGTGCGAAAAAAGTAACATTGTGTGTTGAAATATGTATTGCCACTATTTTTGGTATTTCTTTCATTTAATTTCTTTGATTATTAACCACAAACTTTAAAATTAAGTTCTAGAATAGCATGGCATGTATCAAGTAACAATAATCAAATTTAATATTAATACGCACCTAGTACTTTCTAACAATGTGCTTAGTGTAACATCGTTTTGTGAACACTTAATTCTTAAGTTTTCATTGAATGTGTAGGCACATAGTTCACATTAAAAAATGTCATTCAGGACTTCCTAGTGATAAGCCATGCTTATGCCATTAACCTGATGGGCAGTTTTTTTTGTGAGAGTAGAGCTCATTTTGTATGAACTCACCAAACTTCATGGCGTATGAAAATTGTTTTGATGGTGTACACCAAATTTTTAGGCACTTAAAAGTGATTATGATCATAAAATATAACAACTGAAACGTTCACCTTAGGCACATTTCTGAAAGCTACAAGTCAAATTATAAGTGAGAAGAATACAACCGTGATTGTACGGTGTAAAATTTTGAACTACATTTCCATCGTAATGAAGATGTAAGAAGTGCTGGAAAAAACTTGTCAATACAAGGCTGCCAATGAAAAAATTATAAGGACTCGTAAATTGACTTGCAGCTTGTGACATTTGGGCCCCTGATTATTTATTTAACCGGACTCTTGTTCCCCAAATTCTTGAACCTTTCGTTTTTTTTTAGGAAGCAAACCTGTCAACTAACCTGCATTGTGTCTGCAACAAACTCCTTCCCGCAGTGGCGGCAGGGGACCAGCCTCTTGGGGCACTCGGTGGCTCTGTGCTGGGCGAGCAATCTCCTCGCAACCTTGATCCCGCACTTGCCCTCGCAGTAAATGGGCTCGGATGGGCAGCCAGCCACGGTGTGGGCCTCCAGCAGCTCGCCCGTGAACTCCCGGCCGCAAGACTCGCATCGCGCCCTTCTCTTGGGGCACGTGTGGCGCAGGTGGTCTTCCATGAGCACCCGTGGTATCTGGGCACCGCACTGGCGGGTGCAGGGGACGGCATCGTGCCTACATGTGTTCAGGTGAGCCTGTCATTTGATCCCGAGGGAGAGGAAAGGGAGAAATTTAGTCAATGGGAGCACAAATTTGAACCAATTGGAGCTTAAAATCATTTGAGCATCACTCCTGGTTTTTTTCGTTTTTCAAAAATCGAAAGCCAATTGGTAAGGCAATCATAAGTTATCGTTCATGGAGTAGGCAACTCTCCCTCTGAAAACTCCCCTTTGAGTGTTGATGCATGGGGGGATGCATTCATTTCTATAAGTTAATGGAGGGGGAAAATGTGTGTTCCAAATTTAATTTTGGGGTAGAATATCTGGAGTTATTGAGATAGGCTTACGTTAACTATCATGTCTACCCTTTGCCTCCGATGAATTGGAAACCAACCATTGTAAGGAACTGTAAATTCCGTAGAGAAGCCATGGAACTCCATGACTTGGGGACCAGATGCTATGCACTATAATGGCAGTCAGCCCATTAATCATCGGGTATTTATTTTCCGAACTACCTACTCTTTTGAGGATGATGGCTCTGTGATACACCCTTGCTCAATACACCTGGATAGTCGACATACCTTGAGTTTCCTTAGTTCATCTGTCCATTTACAGCCATCCTTGTGGTGGATGCAGTACACCACAGATCCCATGATGGCTTTCTCTGCCTCTGGATCTGGGAATATCTAAAAAGAGAAAAGTTGACCTCGATTAATGACACAATTCTTCAATATCATTCTTTTATTCACTAAGTATTTTAGCCTGTACTGCTCAATTTAATCAGTAATATTCATGTGATGCTGACTTTTCATGAAATGACTTTGTGATGGAAGCAGTTTTTCCAAACCAAATGAACCAATTTCTTTTGAATTATTCTGTTAATCGAATAATCTGGTTTAACTTTAATCGGGAAATTTCCAATTGATGGATTTTTTTCTTATCACATACTGTTCAATGGGTTAGGAGAGGTTTAAATGCTAACTATCGCCAAGAGTACACTTTCAAATGCGCGGTTCACGGCCGTACGTAGTGTTACTCAATGCCCACAGAGGACCTCAGTCTCGATTATTCCACGGGTGACGCTCCGCGGGAGGAGGCCGAACCAAAACAACAGTTCATCACACCCACCACACACCGCTGGTTTTTACCACTCCACTCCCACGCAAATCATTCGTGTCGGAAACGGGCGTAGTAAGTGCACCTCTTGGGACTCGATTCAATGAACTCTCCAGCATTCCAGTCCTCACGGGAAGTGTTGTACTCCATTCAAAATTGAAAAAAAAGGCACAGTTCACGGCCTAGGCAAACTTTCTTTTGACTAGAGTGTATGTAATTAATCTATGAACTCTGTAGTTCTGTTCAATAGTTACTAGTAGTTTGAAAAAAATCCATAAGTTGGTTGCGCTGGGGTAACTATCTAGTTGCGCAAAGGAATTTCAAAGTGCTCAGGGCCGCTCCCCGAACTGGGTTGGAGGCGCGGTGGAAATCATTGTTCGCGCTACTCATCACGCCGAGAGTAACGGCTGTAACGGCTGAAAGTCGCAGACGACAATGAAAAATTCATTCGGCCCCGGCACTTCATCCCTTCCCACACTTCAGCCTTGCATGTGTCCACTCGAAAACACTGACCATCATTTAAAAGTGGCTACAAGCCCATCGCCAAGACAAAATACGAGCAAAGGGAAGGAAAACAATGGAGAAACAATGGACAGGAATAAGGGTGTGAATAAAGAATTTTAAAAGAAAGACTGGGCAGGCTAGGGAAGGGCATTATTTACGGCTACCAAGTGTTATGAAAAGCAGCGAATATGACACACACGCCCGTTCTGTAACAGATAATATCCCAATCTCAGCAAAACGGTCGGGATTGTAGTCTTACAAAAATGCTCTGAAAAAGGCAGGTGAGCCGACAGGACATATCAATAATCTCGTCAACGATGAACAAAATTCACCCCTTCCTAAATTAAGACTCATTTACGTAAATTCGTTACTACTTGTCCAATTGGTAATGCAAATCATTCTGCATAATTTTTTATTGAAATTTCTACGATGAGCCAGCCAGAATTGGTTTTTCGTATCTCGGAGCATTTATTACGTGTTAAACCAATTTTAATTGCACACTCTTACGGTTATACAGTTAGATCGAATTATTTCCAATTGAAGCGGGGATTCCGCCTGTGTTGGCAGTATATTTTCTGTCTCAGCTTCGAGTTAATCGGCACATCGACACTCTCTCCATCTCCTATTAATTAAGGTTGCGAGAGGGGGCTCTTAGGAGAACTAGTGTGTGTGTGTGTGTGTGTGTGGGAGGGAGGGGCGTTGAAGGGGATTTAGCGGGGGGGAAGGTAACGCACCCAGTGTACACGGCGTGCGCGTGACTTTGCCGTTCGACGAGCACGCGAATCTTGCCGGCGGCATAATCGCGCTCTCCCAATTGACCGCCTTCCCCCCCGCCCGACGATCATTCATTTGTCATCCTCGCGCCGATTCGGAGAAGTTTCTCTCCCCCCATTGTAGCGGCACGGACGAGGGCCCGTCTCTCGCCTCGTTTCCAGAAACGGAGAGTTCTTGAGAATCAGTCCACGAGAATTTCTCCGGGCCTGGGAGGTTCTCTCTTCGTCGGTCGCATTCGAGTTTTACACGGTCGAATCGGTCGACTTTGAACCCGACGTCGACAGGCGAGCGATCTAATAACAAATAATGCCTGCGACGTTTGGGAATGAGTGTAAATTTTCAGTTGACCAGACTTTCGCAAATATAAAAAGATCGCGAGAAACTTTACGACGGGGCGCCTCCGAATAAGCGGTCTCTCCACTCGACTTGAACACGATGGTAAATTCTCAAGGGTGCTACCACGTTTTACGAATTCGCGCATAATTATCTACGTTTTTTTTTCAAGGAGGAATACTCGCTTACTTACTCGCGGGTAAAGATTAGAGACCTGAGCTCTACCCTCACCTACCAAATCTACCTTCGGGTTGATTACTGTGATTTGATAGTAATTTCAAATCATAAGTACCACTGCATGAATTCTATGAATCGTACCGTCTATGCGAACCTCTTTCGCTGCTTGAGTCAAACAGTTCAAACATTTCTGCAGTCGTTTTCTGGTCTATCCTTTGCCTAAAATTTTCTATCGCGGTGCTGTGAGGTTTTTTTGCCAATTTGACGACGCGCTGGTCTCAACGGAAGGTGACAAAGGTGAACGTGATGGATCAACCATAGATTCGCTTTCGCTTCTTCATTTACCAAGGGGCTAGGCTAGGAATCTTTGCAATAGAAGCATCTATTTGATATCTAATCCAAGTGTTCAAAGTGCCAGTTCACCGGCATTAGTCGCCTTTCATTTCTTGGTGAGTAACAAACCATCTTCCTGCAACAGTACAATGTGTGTGAATGCAAGCGGGAGACTTTTGCATTGGTTGCGATATACTTGTATATAAGAGATACTAATTTTGTGATCTACCTCGGTGTTTCGTTTATTATACGACGGTATTAGGTGTGCATTGGCTCTCAGGAGTGTTTACGTGAATCTTTAGCCTTTGCTTGTTACACATAATTCTAGCGTTAATCTTAAGAAAACGTTTTTTTTAACTAGGGAAATCCCAATAATTAAAAATTCTTTTTATTACACGACCCTGATTCTAAAAAAAATATGTTATCTTCAGGTGTGCATTTCAGGTGCTAAATTTGATGAAACCCGGGTCGTGTACCAAAAGAATTTTTAATTAGTGGGTATTTCAAAGTTTTTACGGAAAAGTTTTTCTTTTGCCTTCCTTTATGGAGAAATTCCAAGAGGCTATGCACGAAACTGTGTTAAGATTATCTAGTGTGTTTACGCCGCTTCAGTGTCAGTGAGAGGGGGTTTGTTTCTGCTTGAAATATAACTTGAAGGAAAGCAATGCCATCACGATTCAGTAGCAGTGCTCCTCCAAATCTCTTCGCCTTTATTTCTTTTATGATACGAGGGTTTGGACAGTGTACTCAGCGTAGGTAGGTGGTCCTCGTCTCGCCGAGGACCAGTAGCTATGCAGTCAAATATATGCACATACATATGCGTATACATTTTTTTTGGCTCTTTCCCTTTTGTTTAACGTTCATCTCTCGTCCCACGTCGAATAAGCGGGTTATCCGGTCCCTCTTTTCGGCGCATTTGGTTTTTTTTTCTTCCGTAAACGAAAAAGACGTAGCGGTGAAGGATTTGAGAGTGGGAGTTGGGAGGGAGAGAGAGAGAGGAGGCCCTTGAAAGAAAAAAAAACGGGGAACAATGGTGCGAAACTCTCCCATTCCTCTCAAATTGGGGTCGAAATACGCTCCCGCGAACGCTGTTGCATTGTATGTGCCTGGCTCCTCCACGGCGTATTTTTTTATTCGCGTGCGTTTTCTGTGAGCGCGTCTCCGAGGCAGGGGCGGCAGAGTCCCTCTCCTCCTCTCTCCCGAGTGGTTTCCTCGACAGTGGGTCGCACACGGCGTGAGCGTTGCAGGGCACCAGCGAGCGGCATTGTCCCTCGTTTCTCTTTCAATTTACGCGTTCATGCGCATTCTTTTTCCCATCTAAAATCCTCTCTCCTGGGATGGGGGGTGAGATTAAAAAGTGAAGTGGCCAGCGCACGCGGATTCCCCCCCCCCCCCAGCCCCTTCT
>LYUA01004431.1:0-11492 GCA_002093875.1 Calopteryx splendens | reverse complement strand
CCCCGTGACCTCCACCGTGATCTCCACCGCCCCCATGACCTCCGCCACCTCCGTGACCGCCTCCTCCTCCATGCCCTCCTCCGCCATAACCACCATGACCCCCGCCGCCCCCGTGCCCTCCTCCGTTGTGATCACCGCCTCCTCCCCCATGCCCTCCTCCCCCGTAACTGGAGGGCCCTCCGTAAGTTAGACTCACATGTTCATATCCCTTATACTTGCTCCCACCACTCTTTCCTATTTTTGTAGGACCGTACTTGCTACTTGATCCAATACTGGGTGGGCCGTAAACACTGCTTAATTGATGGCCTTCTTCATTTTTTCCTCCTAGAAAAAAGGTAAAAGATTTTTACGCACATTCATATCCATCTTCATATCATATCCATTTTCATCTCGGTCGTTATTCTAAGCCTATTTCCGAGGGAGGGAATGTTTTAGGATTACTCTCGATTTTGCGCCTAGCTGGAGATGATCATAATTTGACGCCAAATTAGTGCTGTAGAAGTCATAAAAAATTATATGAATTTATCGTTAACTGCACGAAACATCATTTACAATCCCCCAGTTTTACAAGAAATATTATAACACACGTAAAATACTGGCTTGGAATGGTAAAATATTTCAGAAGTTCTGAATTATGTCCCATCTAATCTTAAATATTTTGTAGCAACATATAGACTTAAATGTGGCACACGTTTTCCGATTTGACACTCATAATCTACCGATAATTATATCTATTAGCGACACTCAATAATATCAGAAAATAAAACACCTGTTAGACCTACCGAGAACTGGTGGTTCTGAGGCCGATAAAGTAAATGCAGCAAGTAGAACGATGGCTCGTAACATATTTATCTGCAATACAACTGAATAACGTTGGATTTGTAATGAAAATATATATGTATCAGATTCAAATATAAAGAAAAATATTCCCTTCGATTTATTTGCTATAATGTAAAAAAGTTGTCACTCAGACCTGTCTACTGTAATCGAATTCGAACGGTAGGTAGTTACCTATTTTGGTGTGAAGCCTAGCCGGTTATGTTTTGCCGGCTACTGACGGATTGATCTTCTGAGGACAATATATATGAGCCGAAATTAGAAGGGAGAGAAAGTCATCTTCATCGAATCGGGTCAGCTGCTCCGTCCACAACGATTTAGAGGGTGCAGAACAATGCCACAAGATGCAGATCTCCCTTTGTTCCGCTCGGTAGGAAAGGCTTGGTTGCTGGATATAGCCAAAAAATATAATGCTTGAGGTCTCCCATGAAAGCCATTCAGTTACAAAAAAGCAACATGCTCTTAAAGCGGAGAGATTTCGGGTGTAGTACCGATTTGTACCTGACAGAGGTGGAAGTGTTCCATTCACTCAACTTTCTCAAATCTTGGTTAGAGAATCGTAAAAGAAACCGATTTCGCTCTTGAGGTTTAGTAATTAATATTTTATGCCTATTATACTACATTGAATTACTTCATTCCATTATTCTTTCCATTCTGAATTCACGCGCCACTCTAAGTAATAAGAACAGAACTGTGCTGATTCAGCCACCCTTCATACCTAATGTACGTAGTTAAAAGAGCCCACAAAGGGGTTGAGCTTTGTTTACTCGATCAATTTTTAATTTTCCCGCTAAAATAGATTTTTTTGTTTCCCTCCCTATGATAGAATCTGTATTTTCCCGTTATTTTTAATGCATATAATCAACCATAAATTTGAACAAAGAACGTTGATTTTGTAGAAAAAGGAAATTTTCAATAAAATCGATTATGAAATTCGCTCTCCTTCTTTCAACTACTGGGGGTGAGGTTCTTTTTGTAAATAAATGAACACCGCAAGCGTATTAAGTCGTCATGTAGCGCAGAAAGTTGCGATATCGTTGTTTAATTAATCTCTTTCCTGTAATGGGTACTTCAGTTTCAAAAATGAGTATATATTCTGCAATAAGTTTACGCTAGTTAATTAAGTACCGGCTACAGTGTCGTCTTACCATATGAGAAAACATGAATGAGTTTTTGCATGAGGCTCGAAGAAATCTCGTGAGTTTGTGATATATATTTTTGGATATTTTACCATTTTTTAATAAAAACTTGTTTTAATAATTTTATTACGTTAATATCGTACCTTTCGCTGCCTTTTTGTTATTAATTTTTCTATAGTCCATTCTATTGTGCTGAATCATACGTTGTGGATTACAGGGACGACTCGATGAATTTGATTCTGTACAAGTGGTAATGGGAAATGAATCCTGCGATTTGGATTCAGCTGTCTCAGCCCTTGTTTTTGGACTTTATTTATCTCGGACAACCAGTGTAGGAAATGGACCGGGCAAACGTGTGGCAACACTCCCTCTACTCAATATACCCCAATCAGAATTGCCTTTAAAAACCGAGGTTATGTTCTTCTTCAACGAAAATGACATTCCTGTGGATTTGTTAATTTTCAGGTATGTTTCGTATTTTGTATTCTTTTTTAAATTGCCTGTGCTTTTTATGTTACCGTATGTTATTAACAGATGTTCTTTAAGAAATAATACCATCAAAGTGGCCCCAAGTTTCTGACCAAATTCATCACCAAAAAATGTTAAGCACAAATAAGATAAATAGACTAAACGATTGCTTATTAAGCATATAAATCACTGTCTCTAACTAAAAAGTCTGCCTTAGTGGGTAGTATAGGAAATAATTAAGTATTGTATTGTTTGTATGGTAATGTGACGAGTTTTTCGAGTGTTTTGTGCATATGATTTTGAGGGTCTTGGCCAGGTCACAGTATTCCTAATCATTGAAGAAGTGAAATCAGCGAGCTTTGTTATTTTTTTAGAACATTCATTCTGCTGTGTTAGTTGTAATGTAAAAGAAAAATTGTAAATGTTAATTTTGAATAAATGACCCTGACTTTCATGAGTTATTGCTGGACATGATATGTGATGATTCATGATATATACTGCATTTTAAAATATTATGGAGAGCTCATAGTGGGCAAATATTACTAGATAAGAATTATGTTGAATATCTTCTCAAGACTCTCAGGAATGTTGAATTTGGACATGTAAAATTATTATACACCTTTTAGAAAGACGTGCACAGTACCATATTTTAAGTTGTGCTTTGGGAGTATTTTGGTTTGGCTTTGAAGTAGATTCATTCTCTCCTATTGTGTCAAGTCTTTGGGTGTTATAAATAGATGACGAAGAGAATGTTAAATACTGGGCCAATAATCTTGAATTAGGATTGCTGAGTAGTAAATAGAGCTCTATCAGGTCTTTCAAACTTTTATTTAGGTATCTTTTATTAAGTTTTGTGTGCAATGTGAAAGTTTAGGGCCGTTTTTAAAAATTATTTTGTATGAAATGCTAATTTTTATATTTAGTAATGAGGTTATTGAATCAATCACTCCTTCGTTGAATTAAAATCCAATGAATTCATGTTTTTTTGATCAGAAAACTTGGTGAATTGATTGGAATGATTTTGGCCTCACATGCACTACTTCAAAAATTGTGACTAGCAATTTGCCAATTAGACCGTTGTTGGTATTGTTTTTTGCAGCATACATGACATTATTAAATGGCTAAATTGTAACGTGAAGGGTCTGTGAAGCCTTGTTTGTTCTCAACATGGTCATCGAAAATCTCTGCCTAAGAATGCCAATATTATATAGAATTTATTGAGTATCATTTTAATTTATTAGAGGGCCTTCTATCGTAAAAATAAAAATGTATTTGGCATTCATACATTTTCCATGAGTAGCAAGCCCTCACACAACACATTAATGTCGGCTGGGATCAGTTTATAATAATGCGAAAATAAATTTATGATTATTTGAAAGTAATTTTTGTGCCAAAGCTAAGTGACAGCACCTCTAAAGTTGCAATACATTGGTCCTCTATTGTATTTTGATAATTGCTTTTAGTGAGCATTCTCTTTGCACTTTTTGGTATAAGTCATGGGAATAACTTCTAAACTGTGGCCTTGAATTTTTTAGAGCATAGTCAAGGACATAGTCAATACTATCCAGAAATGTATTTCTATCCATGTAGTTTCTGTCTTTCAGAAGGGTTTACTTGAGAGTAAGGTTATCATTATACATTATGATCCCATTATTTACAACTTGGTTTCCACCATTTGCATATTATCAGGTTACACTGACCCTTACATTAATCCCTTTTGCAGTATCAGATAAGCCTGTTGTTCACAGATATACCATATTAATATTTGATATTAATATCTGATATCTTTCCAAAGTATGTATGTATATGCCCAAAGTTTTATTAGTATTAAGCAACTGACAGTACACGAATTTGTGGAAGTAACTTATTCAAGGCCTTCTAAAATGACGGGCAGGCCTTTGCAATTTAAAAGTAAAATGTAAATGGAATGTAAAAGTTTTTTTTTTAATAATTTTAAGTATATCAATACTTAAAATTATTTTTAAGTATTGATATACTTAAAAATAATTTTTTTTCTACAGAATACATTGGCAAAAGTTCCCTTTTCATTTACTCATGTCATCTACAATATGAAATATTTATAGATAATTATGGTCAAACATTATGCTAAATGCATTCAATCACTCCATTGAATAAAAAACCAATGAATTCATGTTTTGTTGATCGGAAAACTGGGTGAAATGGGTGATTTTGGCATCACATACACTACTTCAAAAATTGAGACTTTGTAGCAATTTTTCAAATTTACTTTTGTTGATATTGTTTTTGCAGCACACGTGACATTATTAAATAGATTAATTGTAACTTGAAAGGTCTGTGAAGTCTTGTGTGCTCTCAACACGGTCATCGAAACTTCTGCCTAGGAACGCCAGGACTCTTGACAGGAAAAATAACTGTTCTTGTTATTTCACATGTTTGTCCATAATTAGCATGTACAATTTGTTTGTGTGCTGAAGCTGAACATTTTGTGGGGTAACTTCGGCCTTTCCCAGAAATTATCAAAAAATCTATGGCAGGCGCTCTTTCCAACGGTATGACAAAAATCGGCTGATAGAAGCAATGGATGCAGTAAAATGTGGAAAAGGGACAATTCGCAGGGCAGCGGGGGATTATCAGATCCCCGGGAACACTTCCACGATGAGGAAGAGTTAAAACTTGTGGAAGGACTTTTAAAGTGTGCCGAAAGGGGATTTTCCATTTGGAGTCATCATATTTAGATTCTAGTGCAAACCTATTTGTCGAGTCAGGGAAAAAATGTTTTTTTTTTTAAATTCATAATAATTGCCCCAGTATAGATTAGTTTTGGGGATATTTTTCGAGAAACAAAATGCTAACCCTGAGGCGTGGCAAAAAGTAAAAAGGGTTTCGGCAGGTGTGAACAGAAGTTTGATGTATAAGTATTTTCAGTATGTGGAGAAATCTATTTGGAGACGGTGGTCCTGCTGAAACATTTAATTATGATGAAACTAATATTTTGGATGACCTAGGGAAAACCAAGGTTATCATAAGGAGAGGAACACATCATCCAGAAATTGTGAAAGACAAGTCCAAAACAAGCACATAAGTCATTATAGCTGCTTCTGCAAATGGAATGCTGTTACCCCTGTATACTGTGTGTAAAACAAGATAATCTCTATTCTACATTCTACTTGGGGAAAATGTGGAGTATCCAGTGCTCGCTACAACAGGAACCCTGTCTTCATGTTTTACCATGATTGCCATGGTAAAACATGGAGGATTGGTTTATTAACACATCCTCACTTAAAAAATCCCCAAGGTCCAAAAGTGATAAATGTGGATAATTTATCAAGTCACCTATATATTGAGGTTTTAAAATTGTACGTTGAGTTTGATATCAACTTTGTACTTTAACCCCATAACTCTATTCATCTGTGTCAGCCATTGGAATTGGAATTTTTCAGACCCTTTTAATGGCAATGTGTCGAAAATGTCTCAACACCTGGAAAAGGTGAAATGTTGGCGTTTTCCTAAAAAGTGAGTTCCCACAAATGCTAAAAATGACTCTGAAAGTAATCAGTCCTTCCCTTGAGAATAACATTTGTTCAGGATTTTAAGCTGCTGATATAGCTGATATTCATTCTAAGCATAGTGGTTGAAAAAATACTGCATTTAGAAAATTTAATGAGGATCATGAAATTAATCATTCTTGGAGAGACTCATCCTGCAAGATGCCCATCATATTAAAGCCCCCATGGGAAAAGAATTCCCATTTTAGCTGTAAAAAGTGTCGGAGCACATGAAATAGGTCAATAGGGACCAATTCCAATGAGAGCAAGGACAAGGCATGCCATGAAACAAAAGTTTTAATAGGTACCAATCGAGAATTTTCATCAACATCCACTGCAGAATACAAAATGCCCAAGGTTGAGGATGGAACTCTGTGAGTCTATGATTTTGTTTTAACATATTTTCAGACGAGTAAAAGAGAGAGGATTTACTTGGGAAAAGTGATAGCTGTGCATGAAAATGATTTTGTTGAATTGTCTTTTTTAAGAAAGCATGATAATGTTGCAATCACTTATTTTGTTTCCTCAGAAATTAAAGATGACTCAGTTTACTAATTACACAAGTAGTGGATACATATAATAAATCTAGTGCATACATGGAGTAAACCTAGAGACATTCAACGAGGAGGGTTAGTGTATTTTAATGTGTACCTTGAATTCATAAAGTAAAATTTATTTTTTTAACTTTAAAATATTTTGTATTTATGAAAGACTTCTGAAGTGTGATTTTTTTTTGCCAAACAATGTGAAATATAAAAATGTGTTTGATCTTTTTCAGTTAGCTAATTTATGGATGCATAATGTTAATAATGTTCATGACTACCTTTTACATTAAATTTTTAGCTTACAGTCAGAAGATATAAATAAATAATTTGCAATTCATTAAAAAAATAATTTTTATTCCCTGCCTTTTGAGAAAATAGGACACATTTGGGATAAATTCAGTGGTTAATTGTTATTTATAACCTGATTTAAAAAAAATCTTGCAATGATAACAAATAAATCAATGAGTCACAAAAAAATTGCATTTAACAAAAAAATCCTTAATTATAGGGATTTTTATTAACAAATAGAAAATTGCAGTCACCCCAATTCGTTGGATGACTCCAGCCGTTAAACTTTAATTTTTCAAAGAAATGTGTATGAGTGAATTACAAATGTGGATCTAATATCACATTAATAAAAGTTTATTGAGTTTTATTTAAATTGTACTTTTACTATCAATTCACTCAAAAATATGAGAGAAAAATGTTTAAAAAATGGTGGAAGTCACCCCATTGTACGGTACTGTGATCAACAAAGTGATATCGTTTAATCTCCTTCAACCTGAGGTCGTTGTCATTTAAATTTCATAGTAATATTTTAAAATATATATGTTATCCCACATTATTGCTAAAGACATTTTTTAAGTAACTCTTTACCACGGACAGAAATAACTTCAGAATATTTCAGAAAAAAATTGCAGGCAGTGTTGCTATGCTTTTTTTATTCAATTGCCTGTAAACAGCACTTATAACAGTTCAACAAGGTGTATCAAAGATCCTCCTTGTTGTACTGGGATTACATGGTGGTTTTTGACCCCGTGGCTTAGTTGGATGGATGAACCTCCTGTGTAGTATGAAACAGGAGATCGGGAGGTTGAATATGCCCGATGCCTTTTTTTTTAGTGGTTCATATGATTTTTTATGTAAACAAACATGTAAGTTGCCACCTGGAAAAATGCCTACCTGCAAAATTATAAAAATAACAATAATCAGGATTAGTGCCTATGACCTCTGGATTGACACCTCTTCTTAAAATTAGCTTCCATCGACTTTGTCCTTCTTTGATCAAACTGTTCTTTAAGTGTCTATATCTACTTACTTCATGTTTCACGAATGTTGTCTTAAATTCTGCTTGAGCATGCATAATTTTGTTTTAATATTTTTTTTGTTAATATTACCCCACCAAGGCTCCCTTTTGTACTGTTAATTGCAACTTGCATTAAAAATATCACTAACGTCTTCATTAAGGTCCAAGGTTCAGATAATTCTTTTTAGTGAACTCCTCATGGAAATGAACAATATACCAAGAGAAAAGTTGTTTCTGATGTTATCTTTTATTACAAGACCTATTTTTTAATTTGAAAACTCAGCAATTTGGAAATACATACACAAATGTAATTTACTCTCCTCCTCTGATAATTCATATTATTATGAGATAGCACTTTATTGCAATACTTGTAGCTCTAAAGTACATGGTGTTTGTGTGTTGAATATGTTTTTGAATAATTGTATACCTAATTTTAAGAAGGGGATTGTAGAGGCCAGCAAAGGAACAGTGGGCTTCAGGGAATGAAAGAGAACTAAGAAGCCTTGGATAACATCAGCGATGATCGATCTAATGGAGGTGAGAAGAATAAAAAAATCAAAAGACCACTGAGGGAAAGAAGATGTATAGAAAACTGAAGTGAACTAAGAAGAGAGGCCAATAAAGCTAGGGAAGAATGGATAAACAAAGAATGAGCAAAAACAGAAGAGCTGGAATGCATTGGAAGGCATGACTTAGTGTACTAAAAAGTGAAGAATATTACTTGGGATGGCAGTTAAAATATCGGGAGCTAAGTCAACAGGCATGGAGATAGAGAACAGGGAAGGAAACATACTAAAGGAAGAAAAAGAACCACTGGAACAATGCCAGGAGTACATGTGAGATCTGCACAAGGCTAGTGAAAAACCTGAGCAGCTGGATGTGGAAGAAGAGAACGAGGTGGATTGTCTCTTCTAGAAAAGATAATGGCAGTGTTTTAGCTATGTACTTAACAATTCTTTGTCATTATTTGTTACCCATCACATTTATGCATCTGGATTTTCTATTGAGGTGTTGACTTTTCATATTTTAAACCATTTTTATCCTCAATTTATTGTTATCCCTTAGAATTTGAGACTATCCATTGGCTTTACCTCTTCTTAAAAATAGCTTCTGTAGGCTTTTTCTTTACTTCTTTGATGAAACTGTTCTGTAGGTGGCTTTATCTACCCATTTTCCTTTAATTATTCCTTGTTTCTCATCCAGACACCCTAGCATATTATTGTTATTGTATTGCTCTGATATAAAAACAAAACTTTTATAGGTGATACCAATCACAAATTTATGGAAATGTGTCATTTCTCGATGCATGAATAGGATTTACAAAAGAGAAGATTTGTAGAGAATGTTATTTTAGACTTATATGAAATATTCTTGAAGACATGTTGAGAATATTCCAACTCCAATTGAGCCAAGAGATTGGTGCTAGTTTTGGTGGACCACCACTCATTGACTCCAGGTGACTGTGCCTTGGCGCAAATTGTGGCTTAGGTGCTGTATCACCACCCAAGAGATTCTCATGCTCCCCCATTTCCTCCTCATGCTCCAGTTGATCTCCACCCCATAAGATCATGTTGCGCCCTTGTTGCTGACAGACTGACCACCAATATGGTTTGAATACCCAATTAGAGGAAATAGGAGAGCATAGATCGGAGGTTTGTGAGATGTGGTTTTTGGGATGAAGATGGAGAAAAGACAAATTTGTTGGGATAAGTCAAGGAAGGAAGAAAAAGTATATGGTGGAAATAGTGAGAAATACTGGGATTTAAAGACTGTGATGAAAGTAAGAATGAGTTATAAATGGGTAAGAGAGATGTTAAAAATAGGTATTTAGGCATGAATTTGGTAAATATACCTACTCTGTAAAAGAACAATGTTTTGTACTGATGACTTCTTTAAGAGGGCAATAGCTAAGCATGCAGGTTAGCATTTAAATTTATTGCTACAATTTAGCATCATCAATTTTTCTCCCACACCAAACATATGAATGTGTGTGGGGGCGTACTTTTACAGTACTCCATCATATGATGTATGTGTGTATGATTATCTTTTTGAAAACGAGAGAGTGTATTTTCTGCACATGAAAGATAAATTTCTTTCTTCTCATAGGGATGATTTGGATCTCCATGCCCTACATGCAGCCAACAGATTGGCGCTAGTTTTGGTGGACCACCACTCATTGCCTCCAGGTGACCGTGCCTTGGCACA
The DNA here is from genome assembly GCA_002093875.1 of Calopteryx splendens. Classification (NCBI taxonomy): domain Eukaryota; kingdom Metazoa; phylum Arthropoda; class Insecta; order Odonata; family Calopterygidae; genus Calopteryx; species Calopteryx splendens. The sequence goes on along the minus strand of LYUA01004431.1, from coordinate 1,465 downwards.
AAGTGTGGCCGAGGTGCTGGATCACCGCCCAAGAGATCCTCATGCTCCCCCATTTCCTCCTCATGCTCCAGTTGATCTCCGCCCCGTAGGATCATGCTGTACCCTTGTTGCTGACAGACTGACCGCCACAAAAGCAGGGCAAGCTTTGCTTACTCGCCAAGTGGCTATGCTTCTTTTTGGTAAGTTCATCAAATACCTCGAATCTTCCAATTGACGTGACAGTGGTGAAATTTCACAAGTAGCATTCGGCCATAGCATTGAGAATTATGAAACGGTACGATATAAGTTGTCCCCTTGTGTTGTAATTTAGAGCTACATAAGTATGGGTGTATTTACCAGGAAGCTTATTTTAATCTTTCTCTGCCAATTCAAACGTTCCTGGCGAAATTCCCTGTTTTTATTTTATGTTCTATTTTTGGTTTTCTCGTGCAGTAAACCATCTCATACTGGGAAGTCATAAGACGTTATTTCGTCAAGGCGCGGTTTTACCTTTCCCTAACCAATTTCACAAGTTGCGGAGGTACTCGGTTAGGACGCGGTTTTAGGTGACGAAGCTGAAACACTTTCAAATTTCACGCCACTGTAATTCACTCTGTCATGCTTATGAAGTCGAAGTTTTACAAGCAAAATATTCGAATTCGAATTGCGCAAAACATGAGCATTGTTTTCGATGCGTGACAATTTTGTTGCGTCGGGAGATTATTAATACATTTTAAATATGCTTAGTCACATCACAATCATGCAATTACCAAAATTTCTGTCGCCTGTGTGTGACTCATTCACGTTCGCCGCCGACTATTCTTTCCAGTTTTCCCAACCCCCAGAAAGGGTATACCCTCTGACCTTGACCGATTGCGGTGCAAACAATATCCCCTTCGATCATATGCTTCAAACCTTGGTCCACATTCTTCACTCGCGTTGTATATTGTGGGTCCCGTAAGCGATTGTTGCTTCATTCGGGACTTCTACCGTAGATCAAAGCGATCATCCACTTTCAGTATCATATTTGAGTACAGTACATGCAAAAATAATTCCCCCATGCGTCTTTCGTTTCGTTATATATATTTCGTTTCGTTACGGAATATACAATCTCGAGCGTCGCTGGGATTCGTATCCCTCTACACCTCTTTCAACTAGGACTTTTGGTAGTCTCAGAACAGGTGGAGAACTTGAGCAGACCTTTAATTCAGTTTGATGATCGTTGCCGTCCTATTAGTACTTATTTTCCGAAAGCCCTTTCTTCGAATTCGAATTGCGCAAAACATGAGCATTGTTTTCGATACGTGACAATCTGTAGCAATTTTGTTGCGTCGGGAGATTATTAATTCATTTTAAATAAAAATGCCCCGCGTTGTGATGCAAGTTCTGCTTTATTAAATGACCCGTAATCTTACCGAAAGGAAGTAAAACATTAGTCAGCTAATTATTTTACTAACTAAGGGTGCAGTTGGGGAAAGAACAGACC
>LYUA01004426.1:39217-51531 GCA_002093875.1 Calopteryx splendens | reverse complement strand
AGCAGTCATGGGTACCGTAAATTTCCGCAAAGAAATCATTAAAAAATTATTTTCTCCTTCGGTAATTACATTAAAAATTACAGCAGCGTTGAATGTGTTAAATAAAAAATATTACCTTTGAATTAAAAAATTAAATCAAATGATATAAAATTAAAAGTGTTGAAAATTCTAATTGGCTGAATTTTCTTAACTGCTGATCATTTTATGATCGTGCAGACGCATTTATTTATTTGTGTACTCTTTGTATTATTTATAAATTTTCATTTTCTTCATTTAATTTTAAGAAGAAAAATTAAATATTTGAAGCTCTTTTAAAGAAAGGGAATTTTACTAGTTTTCATATCAAATAGATATATATACAATATATCTATAATTGATTTCTTCATAGTACTTTCCACATACTGTATATACTCGTGTATAGTTTGACTTTGTCAAACCAAATTTTTTGGCAAAAAATTGGGGGTTCTAACTATATCCAAGTAATACTATTCAAATATTAAGATCTTGGTTCTAAAAATTTGAAATGTAACAATTGCGCTGTTATTTTTGGTATTTTTTTATGTGAATTTAAATCCTTAACACCAACTGTTTGCTTTATTTCTATGCATATATTTCTTATATTAGGAGTCACAATGTGTTACAACTTTGAATGTGTGACTTTGGTGTCTGTCCGAATATAAGCCGATGTTTTTTGTTGTAATTATGGATGAAAAAATCACCTTTCAGCTTTAAATTTGAACCTCAAAAAATTCTGTTGAGGGATATTCAAGGTTTTATGTAGAAAAACAATTTGTGTTATATTTCATTGTAATTAAAATGCATTCATATTAGTTTTAATTGAATCCATATTGTTTAAACAACTCTGCCCACATCATCAGACTTATTGAAATTGTGCATAGAATGAGGCAAACTAGTAACTAGATAATGGATTTTGATGCTTAACTGTTTTATTTCCAATAACATACATATATAATAAGTCTTCTGTAACAACTTGGCATGAACTGCAACTAACCTGATTAGGATAAAAAGCACAACAATAATTTTTTCAGGTTTATAATAAGAGTAATCAAAAAAGTGAAACAAAACTGCTTTTGAATGAGCAGAGTTGTTACGACTCAATGTTTTGAACTACATTTGGCTTACAATCAGAAAACCCATCCCTATCAGATGTAGATGTGAAATTTCACTGATATGAGTAGAGAGGACTATATGAAGCAAACAGTCATTATTTTACTCACACAAGAGTGCTGTAAGACTTGCTTTTGAATGTGGAATTATGTTGCCAAATTAAAATCAAGGTGGCAATCTGGTGGGAAACTGAGGAACATCTGAGCCATTCTACTTTGACTTGGTCCCAAAAAATAATTAACATCTCGGAGTACAGTTTATTCATATACCAATTGAACTATTGTGAACCGTATGGTTTTCATGAAATTGCATTAACTTCATAAGTTACTTTTTTCCAAAAAAATATTAGTTTTGTGGGGTATCCTTATATTTGAGAAAAAAACAGAAACTTTGCTCTGTAAATCTTCAACATTATACATGAAGAGGATTAGTAATAATAGTAGTAATAATTAGTAGTATTTGTACTCCTAGTATTTCAATACTTCACTTAGGTTATATAGTGACTACAATGTCATTTGTGTTACATCCTCCAATTACCATAAAGATTGCCAAGTGGGTAAAATTTCCTTTGTTTATTTGTAATCATATTTTGTGATATTTAAAGGCTGTTCATGATAGTAATTTTCATTCAAAATTTATGCTAGTTTCATTCAAAAGTTGTAATGTCAACTATTGCCTTTAAGGAATTTGTTAGGTACGTATTTCTACATGAAATTATGTAAATGTATCTCAATGGTTCAAATATGGAAAAGAAAATATTGATCCTGATGGTAATAGGGGGTCCCCAAATATCTATGGTTGAACTATGTATAACATTTGAAAAATCCAGTTTTTAATGAAAACTGGAGGTCAGCTGTACCCAAGTATATACATTACTTCCTCTACTGTTTTAATGGTTCAAAAGTTTTTTTCTCAAAATGACATCTGAATAACTCAAACCATTTTTTTTGCACCGTATTAAATTCGTGCCACTACACTATTTATTTGCAATAAATACTTGGTGAATCTGGTTAAAATATTTTAAAGGGTACTATGTGATGATGAGTGTTATTGTGTTATTAGGTTACATATTCCATGTTGTTTACTTTGATATGATTTGAAGATGTTCTAGACTATATCACTAAATTTTTTGAAACTTTTTTGTAATTCTTTGAAACTTTTTTTTTACAGCTGGGTATGTCCTCTCATGAGAATGCAACTCCAATTCGTGTGCTGCACAATTCTGCAGGACATCTGAGTGGACCAGCAAGGTCTTTGGGAGGTGTAGTTATAGGTTATCTTGGAGTACGGGTGTTTTCTCCTAGACCTGTTGCAAAAATAGTTGAAAACGTTGGTGGTTGCTCAGTACTCTTAGGTAATTTCTGTTATTTTTAGTAAATATCTCATAATTCATTTGTCATAAAAGTAAACTAACTAGATAAGCAAACTATAGATTATATATATTAATGAGGTAAACTTTGTGTTTTCCTACAAGAAATTTATTTAATGCAATTGGGAAGGAAAATTTTCCTCCCCCCATTCCTGCCACCCCCCTCCCCTACCTTTCCTTTTCTTCCCCATCTTTCATCGACACTTGTCAACCTACGTGTATACTTGTGACTGGAAATGTAGCTGGTTTCTATAGCTCAGGAACATAAGATTTATGGTAAAAGGAATCACTTTGTAATGAGTGGTATTAAGGTAATAATGTAATCTCGTTGTAAAAAATGGTTGAGTTTATGGGTGGTGTTAAGAGGGAAAACATGTTTATTCTAAAATTACTCTTTAGCAATGCCTTTGGAAAATATTTTTGCTTATAATTAAACTTGCCCAATAGTGTCAGACATGATTTTGTGGAATTTATGGATATCCATATGAAAATACAATTTCATAGTTTCCACAATTTTTTTGGAGGTATGACGTGTTTCATTACAATAGCATAATCATGTGCAGAGAATTTGGTGGAAATCACCAAGTAAATAGCCCTGGGGAGGAAGAGGGGGAGGACGCCGAGGAAAGAATAGCAGGTGGAAAAAGTTTGGGATATGGATGGTAAGGGTAATGGTAGGTTAGATACACTTATTGCAACAAAGTGGTAGAACATGGGAGCGTGGGGGGAATTGGGTTCACTCATTGCAACCATGTTGCAGAACATGGAAGTGGTGGCAATGAGGAGTTAAAAAGTGATTAGGGTTGGGGTGGGGTACAGGGATTAGAGTTGAAGGCTGCTTGGAGAAATAAGGGTGATAAGTTAACAAAAACAAAGTCATTACACAGTGCACTATTTTTTTCTTTTTTGTGGAAGGTAATTTCCATCTGTTCTGTTGCTGTGTGAAGTAACTTCATTGTAAAATTACTGCTCTTATCATTCTCGAACAGATGCATAGCAAAGATAGACTTAGGGCAATAATTCCTGAAGCTCCTATTGTGCTCCTTCATCCTTGTTTCAAAGGATCTGCCAGTTTGACCAATGTACATTGCATCACAGTTAGCTGTTTGCCTCATCAATTTGTAAGCCCTTTAGAGAATAAGTTCTGTTTATCCTTGCTGTTATTGATACACATATGTAGATTCCATGGAGTGTAGTGGGCTAGTCTAAGATGGGTGGGTAATAGATAGTTTAGTTTATATGAAAGGCTAGGGATGAAGGGTAGTTTGCACCATTTGTAGGTTTCTAATGGACTTGTAGTGAGGGAAGATGGGAATTTTTATGGCTTCTTGCTTTGTCTTTGTATTTCGATATGTTTGTCAGAATCAAATATCTTATGAATTTTTAATGTTAATATTTGAAATTTTTTATGATGAATCCATCAACCTTTTCAAGATTTAATTTTTTTTCTATTAGAGAGTGTGACTCAAGCTATGTGAATTTTACCCTCCTCTACTCATCATTTCATTGCCTTTCTCCCTTGTCCAGAAGTGTAGGGTTTTTTCCCTTAGTTACACTCTTCACCAAGTATGCTGTAAAAGACATATTGCATATGATCACATTCCCTGTCGCTGTATTATTAATTTTACTACCATAGACTTAGTCACCATTTTTTTAGAAGAAATTATGGATAGCCCATAGCTAAAAAACACGTTTTCTCAATAAACTTGTAACTTTTTTATCTTTTGTTCTCTGGGCACTTCCATTGGTCCATCTGCCCCTGACATCCTCATAAGCTACTCTTAGTTCTTTATTAGGTTTCCTGTGGGCTGGACCACAAATTTTCTGATCATTTCCGTGTGCATGAATATATTGAATGAATACATAGTGAATATGTGCATATTCATATCTCATTTACATCCATAATCCATTTTATCCCAAATCCACTCTTCAAGTTCTGAACATAAAAAATTCAACCTGGATTATATAGCTTTTTTCAAATGTAGTTTATTTTTTCTTAATATACAGGTTTGATAGCAATGGCTCAAGATGTTGAAAGTTTGTATGCTGCAGTAAAGGCGTTGGTGTGTGTTGTGAGAAGTAATCGATGTGCTCAAAAGGAAATGGAGAGGCAGTGTGGACATCAGACATTAGCCATGCTTCTTCGTCGTAAGAAAGCTCTTCTGAACAGCCACATTCTTCACCTAACCTTTGGACTTGTGGGGACTGTGAATAGCGGGCAAGAGAGTTCATCCATTCCTAACATCATTGCTTTCAGGGATCTTCTTTGTGACCTTGAGGTATTGCTTTGCTATATAGCTTCATTTTTACTGTTGTCATGACAGTGGAATTCCAATTAAAGGCTACCTGACTTACGGATTTCCTATATTTTGTCCTTTTTTAGGAGTAACTGACTCATGTAAATAGTCTCTTTTTTGCTACAGATATTTATTTACTTGCATCATTTACTCAATTTATTGTTAAATATTTTGCTTGCAGGTAATCCTGCAATGGGAATTCCACTGCTTTTAATAAATAATTATTAAGTTTTATGGAAATTCTTGAAAGAAAGCACAATTACTTACTCAGTGCTTGAATTTGATGTATTGTTATGTAATATGTGGAGATTCTTACAGCTCAGTAGAATAAACCAAAGAAATCACAGGGGTTTTGGCAAATTAAACAACTTTCATAATTGTGTATTTAATCTCCTGTCTTCTTAAACCATATTATGAAATGAACGATTTCTGGTTCTTTATATTTTTATGACTATAAGGGGAAAAGCAGTATGCATACTACATACTTGTTGTATCTGCTTTCACTATTTGTCACTTACAATAATGAATTTTGACACAATTTTTTACCTTATCTTTATCAAAGGCGTTATCTTTAGTACTTACTTTAGATTCCTAAATAATGCACACCATTATTTAGAACTCAAATGTTGCACAAGGCATGAATCCTGTGTTTGGGTATTGGTGTTTATCTCATTTCCCCTGTGACAACTTTTCTGTTACATTAATAAATATAGATTTTGATGTATAAAAGGAATGTTTTAATTTGTGTTATCTTCTGCATGGAGGTGTGGCATGAAGCCCCTGGTGAATTGGAGCGCTCGCTGTTTGAACACTTGCATGAACTTGTGGCTGAATCAAGTGAGAAGCAGACCAACTTGAAGATTGCTCGAGAGCTGCAACTCCTGCAGAGGTTGCTACGAATTTTGCCCCGTGTCTCTTCCCCTCCAACGCGACATGTTCTTCTGTCACTTCTTAGGGCCCTTCTTGGCAACCATCCTCGTTCAGCTGATTTATTAGCGTTAGTATTTTCTTTCTTAACTGTTGTATATGTTATTCTAAATAAGGTGATGATGATGTTATCCAAACAAATGGCATACTATTTTGTTTGAGCACTTTTTTAGCTAAGAGATTTGGTTTCATTAATTCATATTTTTAAGTGTTTGAACACATCTTTTGGGTAAAAGACACATGCATGACTCAAGTGTGTGGCACTGCACTTGTGTTATTCTTTGCATTGGGACTATTTGGGTAGAAATTATATAGGTACATTTTTATTGTTGGTTTTACCTCATCTACCTAGATGTAAGGACAGCTCTTCTTTCAATGTCTTTTTATTAATTTTGTTTTTACTTTTAAGTATTATATGTCGCATAAATCTATGTATTCACTTGGCTATGCAGTGGATATTTTTTTCAGTTGCTAGGCAAGCTTTAAATTAAAGATTACAACCAAACCTATAAAAAAATACAAAAATCCATGGAATTTTTAGAAGTACAAACATTTTGGTTAGCATTTATTTCGAATTTAGATATTACAAAGTCAGTAAATTTGATTCCTTCAATTTTAAAAATAATGAGGGTTTTACAGTATTATCCCTCTATTTTTTATTCTATTTCACTAACCATGGACATGCACATTTGTTAAGGATCAAGAGCCTGACAATGGGGGAGGGGTCAGATTTGAAGATGCTGGAATTACTCTTGGGATTACTTAATTTATTTCAATGTTGCATTTAGAATTTGGGCATCAATAATTAAACATTACTTCAGTGTGTAGACATGAAAATCTGCTACTTCAACTCTAGTTTCATGCTAAATACTTTTCAATTTCTTTCAAAACTGGTTAACAGAAAAAAAAATTTGCTGCTATAAAATTACTAATAGTGCAGTTCATTTTCAGGCTATCAGTTTTTAGAATTCCTGCATAATGAGTTTTACTTATATGCTATGAATATTTGATCTAAGTATATTATTTAAAAATAGTGACTGAAATCCTGTAACTTTAATGACAATTTCTTTCTGAGGTTAAGGTTGTACTCAAGGGTAATCTTTTGTAACCAGGGGAGCCAGTAATGGATCTTCATAACATGTGCACATTATCATTATTTATGAACTGCATTCAAAAAGCAAGCACCAGTATTGTATAAATAACTTCACACATATTTTTGTTTGAATTTCCTTTTTCATGAAAGAGTATACCCTAAACTATTTTTCGAAAACTTCCATCATGGTTGTATCTGTTTTGATTGTTTGCAAAGTTTAAGTTAATACAAGATCCCACTGACTGTGAAATATGGACCGTTAATCAATTTTTCAATGCAAGAAAGCTCAAACCAGCTGAAACTCATCAGCATATCATTGAGATTTATGGTGGCCGCGCAATGAGTGGTTGCAAGATTAAGAAATGGGTTAGGCAATTAAAAATGGCCAAACAAAAGTGCATGATGAACCAAGAAATGAGTGGCCTTCTGTAATCAATGAAAATTTGGTCAAGAAACTTGGAGAGAAAGTTCTTGAGAATCTGTATTTTACAATTTCTTTACTTACTCTGAGATGAATTTCCAAAAATTTCAAAAGGGCTCGCTATCATTCAAGAGGGAGTGTTTGTCATCTTTGGTGGTGCCATTCTTTGAAGAGAGAATAAACAAACTGGTCTTCAGATATGATAAGTTCCTTAGCAATGTCAGAAATTATGTCAAAAAATAGTTTTAGGTATGCTCTTTAATGCAAAAATAATTCAGACCAAAATACCATAGTCAAATATTTTGGAATGGATTTTTCAAAAATTGTATTTACTTTTTGAATGCCCTTCGCACATGATGAATCACAAATATTATATCACTCCTACTTACATTTTGGAACTCAAGATAATGAATTCCAGGGGTTACCACAATTCACTGAAGTGGATTGCAAGATCCATTTATGAAAACTGTGATACAGAGGAAAATAATATTATGGGTAGTGATTACTATTGGACCCTTGATTACACTCCTTGCTAAAACCAAAGTCTGCCATGTTAATTTAGACTAAATCTTACTAAGTAACTAGTTTTAGCTGTATCTTCTTTAAGGTGAATATTCTAGTATGTTCCCAATAACATTATTCTATGCAGGATTTTACAGGTTCCACTTGTCTGCTGCAATTCTTGATTGTTTGCAAATTATATTTTTATTTGCGGGCACATATGCTACAATTTGTTCTCTTACATGCGAGTGTCACTTGAGATACTATTGACTCAATTATCTGGGATTGAAGGGAAAAATTTTCCCAGATAAGTGAAATCCCAGTTAATCCACTTCTACACAAAAAATGCAGGCATTACATACTGCATTTTTATGATATTTATAAATTTTATTTTAAACCCTGTTGATTTTAATGTTTTCATTATAATTCAAGGCCAAGTGCTATTTGTCATCACTCTGCAGGTGTTGCCTGGCTTGTGAACATTCTACCTACCAACCTACCTAAATATGTGCTTGAAGATATAAGAGTAGGGATGTAGGACAGCCAATTTTGGCTACTTAGGACTTATCATTATACTATGGCATAGAGTACTTTGAATTAAAGCCACATGCCCTGGAGGTAATTAATATTTATTTTTTAGGTTATCGGTAGTTATTAATATGATGCTTGGATAGTTGCATCTCTCCCCTTTAGTCTCAACTTGACTACCCTTATCATTATTTTAATACCGCCTCCCTCCCATAGGCTACAACTTTGATGAGATGGAAGGGCTTGCATGAGCACATAACTCCTAGAGCTGTACTGACAGGATCAATGACAATTTCTTTTGGTATAGTCACCCAGTTATGTCAAAGAGTAGGAACCAGATGAAATGTAGTCCATACTTCATCTGCTCTTCAGTGAGGTGGCGGCAAAGGCCAGTGGGTTGGCAGGTCATTTAAGTGATGGTGTCACATTAAAAACTATTAAGGTAGGCAACAGGAAACCATCGCCATTATCTTTCCCATGAGAATTGGGTGTTATTAAATGAATGTGGAACCCTAACCACTAGGGACTAGGCTCACTTGGCTGGTTGTCAAGCTCTGCAGCAGAGGAGACTGGACCTCCATGACCATCATCACACAAAATCCTTGCACAATAGAGCTGATTTCGTGAAAAAGAAGACAAAGAAGTGGACTGCAATTGCTGGAATAGGGACATGAAATTTTAGGAAGATTTTAAGGAGAGGGAAGTTAAAAAACCTCCAGAGAGAAATGAAATTTAGTCAAGTCTGAAAAATAAGATGAAGGGACAGCAGGGAGCAACTACTGGAGCAATAATTACGGTGTAATTATAGAAAGGGGAGAAAAGTCAATGTGGAGCAGCCATAATGCTGAATAGGAAACCAGAGAGAAGGGCAGTTAATTAAAAGTAGAAAACCGAAATAATTTTATTGGTAAAGATAAAAAAGACCCAACCAATTTAGTGGTAATCTCAGTGGGCATGCCAACAATTAGTCACTGGGAGGTCAAAATAGTTATTCTGTATGATAAATTAGAAGACATAATTGGTAATGTACCTGGTAGGAAATACATAATAATGCTCGTGGATTGGAAATCCATGGTCGGTGAAGGGAGAGATGAGAGGGGGTTAGGAGTTAAGGTTTAGTAATGAGGAAGTACTGTGGATAGAGAAATCAATTGAGTTGTGCAGAACTAATTCAATAATTACTAACACCAGGTTCAAAAACCATCACAGGCATCTCATGGAAAATGCCAGGAGAAATGGGAAGGTACTGTGGCATATTTTTGCATGCTGAAGTACCAATTAGGTTATGGAGAAGAAGGAAATAATATAGAGAAAAGAGAGGAAGTCAATGCAAAATCTAATACAAAGTAGTTGTTAGGGAACATCCAAAACCTAACTTTAATGGGCAGATTACCAATAATGATGAAAGCTGCCTGGTTGAAAGGCTGGATTTATTCCATTCTTTGTCTTATGTGGTTCCCCCAATTCATAATTATTAAAAATATTATCTTAGGAGATCTATTATGCCTCGAATATATCCAATACTCACCTCTTCTTCACAATGTTTGCCTTTTCCCTCTGACTGTTCGGAGGACTTCTTATTATCTGATTAACTCTTTTCTTTTGAATCTTTTGGTTGTTTTGTGACACTCCAATTCCATTCCTTTTCCTCTACTGTCATAGAATATGCCTCATTACCAGCAAAAATAAATGCTTCAGATGATTATCTTAATGAAAGATTTTCCTTGTATTGTAGTTAAAAGTCTCCTTGTTGAAAACTTTCTTTGTCCAGGTTTTTATGTTCACTCTATCATTTTTGCTTCTACAATTTCTAGTGATCCTCTTCCCAGGTAACATGTGACCCAGTTCCACATAGATATTATCTTTTTCCTCTGAAAATTATTTTGGGCAAAGCATATTTCATGTAATTTTTGCATTGTTTTTAATCATTATATTTTTTGTAAAGTCTTAAATCCTTCTCAGCTCTTTAATCTTTGCCAAGGTTGTTAATTTATCAACTAAGCACTGCATGCTGATTGTTTTCCATACACATGAATACCTGTTTTCTTCTTACATGCACTTTCTTTGTTTTATTTTCAATATAAATAGTGAAGATTTGGGGTGGAAAGTTACATATTTTTTGGAGCCCTTTCCAAATTAACAATTCTTTCATGCTGCAGCTATAATTAATCACTGCCCCCGTTTTTGATACTGGCTGAAATTGATCTTTTGATGTTGTAGGTTACTGCTATTTCCTTTAGGTTTGACAGCATTTACTTCAGGCAACTTCCTCCGATTTCATGAGTGAAATGAATGATGTCTAGTATTTTTATATTTTTGTTTGAGAGGACTCGGTTACCTCTCTGGTACCTCTGGTTTTCCTAAAGAAAATTGATATTAGTCTAGAAGGGCTTGTGCATTTCTGTCTATTCTCCTCAAAATTATTCTTTTCAATATTTTTATTCGTGTTTAAAGGGTAATTGTATAGATGTGTTGATGTTTGTGTGATATTTTGCTCAATTTAGGAAAAAATCAGGAAATTATGAAATTCATTGGTGCTCTTCCGTTTTCATATACATCTCGGGTAAATTAGTGCTATAAAAGTTCAATGTTATCTTTCCAGTGCATTTGCTGATGTGAATTCAACAACCTTTGGGGCTTGTTTTCCAATATAAAATTAACTGTCACCCCAAGTTCTGCACTTAGTATGAAGCACCCTTATCCATCTTCACCAAGAAGATCTTTAATTCTTCATTGTTCTTTCTGTTCAGTCTCTCCTTAGTTAAAGTTTCTACAGGTTTTATCTTCACCTCTTATCTTTACCTTCGTTCTCTATATTATTTTCACCATTAATGTATTTCATTTTTATTTTTTTAAATTCCATATTAAAGTCCTATTTGCTGCTTGGACTAATCCTTCTATTAGATTTATGGCTTTAGCATATGCCATTCTAAAATAGAGTGTGAACTTTCAGAGGGAGTGAACTTGCATTATAATGAGGACATACTTTTAAGTCAGCATATGTGCCCTGAGTGAACAGATGCCCACCTACCCAGCCACAAATGTAGTTAGGGTAAACCAATCCATGTTACATTGCATGTGCACACCTCACAGTCTGCCTTTCAGTTGTAACTTCCATGGATGTACAATGGAGAGCAGATGCATAAACTTCTCATTGTGATCTGTTTATATTTTGTATGTGTTGGTGATAACAGTGTGGAGAGCAGTGTGATTTGAATTAACATATTGAGATGCTTGAAATGACAGACTGATCAAGGAGATTCAGGGGTATGATATTTTGTAATATATATAAGACTAGACTACAAAAATAAAAAAATGGCTAACAAGACTTGAGGCATATTGGATGCCTTTCATTAGAGACAGTTCTACTGGCTTTTTTATGGGCCAACTTGTGAACCCTGATTAGCTTGGTGTATTTGGAGTTATTGTCCTCCCCATGTTTGCTGTATGACCTCATTTTCTCAAGTAGTTTTCTTTGATGTGTTGGTGCACTTTGGAGTGTGTTTTGTTTCTCATCACATTCATTCTATTTTGACTTCTTATCTTGTGGCGTCACATTTTGGTTGTATGCACATATATACTTTGCTGCCCTTATTCACTTTTTTAGTGGAAATCTACCGGATAGGGTAGGTTTAATGAACTTATGGCACTAACATATGAACAGCCCACACTAGAATGACTCATTCTTCATTTCCGCATATTTTCTGCCACACATTAATCTTTTCCTCCTTCTACCTTGCTTACCCAACATTCTTCTCTCTATCACGGTCTTCAACAATCTGTTGCCACTAAGTGTCCTGCATCCAGTTTATTGTCTTATTTTGATTTCTTCCAAGAGCCTTCTCCCCTACCATGTCCAAATGCTTTCATTCACTTTCCTTCTGTATATTTCCTTTTTACATCCTCCTCCATACCCACATTTCACACTATGCTTGTCATCTTTCCTCAACAACCAAGTTTCTGAGCCGTACAAAACTACACTCCATATCTGTCTTCACCAGTTAGTTAAAATCTTCTACCTGCTCAAGCTTATGCCCTCCCACTTTAATG
>LYUA01004426.1:24771-37072 GCA_002093875.1 Calopteryx splendens | reverse complement strand
GCTTCTACATTCCATTTTCTCCTCCGTCTTCCCTTTCCTATCTTCTTGAATTTAAAATTGCATTTTGTTAGCATTAAATTATGATCTGAATCTGCATCGGCTCCAGGAAAAATGTGTGAATTAATGATGCTATTCCTAAATCTATGCCTAACCAATATGCAATCTATTTGATATCTCCTAGAATCTTATGGCATTTTCAATGGGTATCTACGTCTGTTGTGGTGTTTAAAGCAGGCATTAGTCACAACTAAGCCATTCCTTCTGCAGCTTTACTGCATGCAAAATAAAACTAATTTTCATTTAGTCATCACATACTACTGGTTTTCCCTTCTTTGGGATGGGAATTAATATGGATATAACAGTCTTCTAGACACATTTCACCCTCATTTTCATTGCAATGGACCCCGTAAAAACTGTTTGTCATGTTTTCCTAAACTCTTGAGTAAATCTTAAGGAATTCTATTTACTCCCACAACCTTGTTTAATTTTATTTCCTTTAATGCCTTATCTGTTTTACAATCTACTCTGTCCATACCTTACCCATCGCATTCCCTCCAAGCTCACTAGCCTATGTTTTTACCATGTAGTTCTTCTATGTAATCTTTCTACCTTGCCTGAATCTCTTCTGCTTTGATCATTGCTTTTCTGTTGTATATCTGATGGTGTGCGCATATTTTCCTTACTGACATCCTGACAGTGCTTTCACTTGCCTGCACACTCATTTCATCCTATCTCTGTAAACTCTTGATGCCCTCACCCTACTCTTTTCTCCACATGTCTTTTGTCTCTCATCTTAGTTCATTGTGGTAGGCCCTTCTTCCTAATTCTGTTTACATTCTTCGATTTCTTTATCTCACCTATCTTCCTAATTATCCCTTCTCTAACCCATGATATTCTCATTCTTTTTCATCTCTCCTATTGTTTAACTTGCTGCTTTTTTATTCTTTTTTTGACCTGCTCCCATATTTCTTCAATGTACCTTGTTCTCATTCAGAATTATCTCAATTGCTTTTTGGTACTAATTTCTTTTTGCTCTGATTAATGCTTCTACTTTCTCCTCCTCCTTGAACTTTACATTACACTTCATGAGTACTAAACTATGGTTTGAATATGCATCCACTCCAGAAAAATATGAAAATTGATAACACTGTTCCTCAATCTATGCCTAGCCACAATCTAATCTAAATGATATCTCTCTTGAGTTTCCCACCATTTTCCATGTGTACCTACATATGTTGTGGTGTTTAAACCAACTGTTAGTTATAACTAAGTCATTCCTCCTGCAAAATTCTATAGCTTTCTCTCTCAGTCATTTCTTATTTCTAAGCTGTACTCCCCTACTTCACTTCCATCTTTTCCCTCGCCGACCACAGCGTTCATGTCCCCTATTACTGCCAATTGTTTTTCTCAGGGAAAACCCTCAATCATTTTCTCTAGTTGGTTGTGCACACTATCAACCTCTTCCTCCCTATGATTGTTTGTGGTCATGTAAACCTGAGTAAGAACCACGTTTGTTGGTCATCATTTACCTGCTCAATACTTTCTTTTTCTTACTTTCTTGTTTAATACTATTACTACTCAACACTGGCTCTCTTCCACTCTGCTGAATATTACTCTGTAACTATCACTTCCAATAATCCCCACTGTCCTTCCATCTTACCTTTCACAAGCGTAGCATATCAACATTCTCTCTATACATCTCCTAGGTGTTGTTTTCTCTTTCCCTGTCCTCAAAATGGTCCTTAGTTTCCAAGTCCTTATTCTGATGTTTGTGTTCCTCTTTGTAGTCTTCTTTTCTACTGTTTTTGTTTCGTCTGTGAAAGGATTTTGTGGACAGCTGTGGGGGGTTTTCCTCCCCCACTGCTGGGCATGAAACCCACCCCTGTTGGCTGGGCTCTGTAGTTGCCAGGACTCATTTTCGTATTTGTGTCTATCATGTTTTCTTGGGAAAAATAATTGAAGTGGTTTCCCATTGCCTTCCTATATAGTGTTTTTTTTAATGACACCATCACTTAAGTGACCACTCCATTGGGGTTAGATGCCTTTTCAGCTGCCTCACTAAAGAAAGGATGCTGTGTGGACTACCTTTCATCTGGCTCATACCCTTCAGCCTATCTGGCATTGGTGTTCCTACCAGGAGCAATTTCCATGCTCCCACAAGCACTGCTCTAGGGTCCATCAGAACATCCAAGCCCTCCCTCCATGTCAAAGTTGTAGTCCATGAGGACTTCTACAGTTGTTGCTTTGTTATATTTTCTTCTTTCCTTCATTAGATCCAATACTTCCTCAATTGACGACTTCACCTTAACTGTTGCTCTCCTCCTCAATTCTCTTCTGTGAATTTTGCTATTCATTAATTATTTCTTGCAATATATCTTCTGGCCTCATGCAGTTTTTATCTTTCAAGGCTTCATATAGTAATTTTTAATTGCTAGGATGTGTATAGATCAGATTTTATTTCTGCTTGTAATTATATATTGAAATGTTTAGTTTCTTCTATTCCATTTATCATTTTATAATTTCCAAATTGTGGTCACTGCTGCTTTTTACAATGAGAGCTCTTGCAGTTTAAAAAAATTATTTTGAAATCTATTTCTCCTGTGTGTGTAGTCAGTTTTGAGTCTTCCTCTGTCTTCTGATATTCAGCTAATTGATCTTCTTTGTTGATGAGTTTGGTACTAAGAGGTTATTCGGTGTAGAATGCATACGGCCTAATTCCTTTTTCAATTCTCCTACCTTATCCATACTAATCTACTCTCTTTATTGCTCTATTAAAAACCTAATTCCAGTCTCCTAAGACTTAAATTTGCTACCCTTACTTCTGTGTTGTTCATCATCATGTCTCCTATTTATTTATAGATATCTTCCATTTCATCTTATTTCAAATGAATACTTAAACCACAATAGTGGCCTTAATTTTAATTTCTACTCTGATCCGGAATACATATCTAATCATAGTTCAAGTTACCTTCCTCTCTCTTTCTGACATTCTTTTGTGATATAATTACCATGCCTGAATTTTCATTTTCGATTTTGGAATAACTAATCCTAAAGTTTTTTTTACAAATGTTTCTTCCTTCATCCCAGTTCATGTCCTCAGCCCACCATCTGTAAAGTTATGGATGCAGTCAGTAACTCTAAAGTCAGCCCCTTTCCACGCTAGGGGTGTTAATATAGGCAGGCATAGCTTACATTTAAATAGAGAATTTCTTGATTATTTGAAAAGTATAGGGAGGGTGATTGATTTGTTCCAGTTTATTGACGTGATGATGACTTGGGTTTAAGCAGCAATGTTCAGTCAATCATTGTTATGAAGCAACACAACAATGTTCGAGTCTTGTCATGAATGTTCTCAGGACCTTGTTTGGCATACTTGACCATTTCTTTACCGTTACATCATTGACGGTATTCTCACCTTAGGACTCAATATACAATGATGAATATCAGATGGTTTCAAATTCTTGCATTAAAATAAATGGATGACTGATAGTATTTCACAGTTGGCTGGACACTTGATCATCTGAAATATATTAAACACCCAGAATGATGTGTAAACATGATCTGATATTCTCGTAAAGGCACATCTGATTTTCCAATGAGTGTGGGAGTCAGCGTGTATAAGTGAGATCATAAATGTATCTCCACTGAGGTAATATTAAAAAAAAACTGTACTTTCTTAATAACCCTTGTATTAAGTAACGGATACCTCTGAAAGTCAGGAATGTTACCCATATTTTCCATAAAGCCTCTGCTTTCTTGGTATTCCAAAATGTTCAGGTCCATGTCATAGTAGTAGCTTTATGACATCTTATAGTACATGTCCATAAATCTGTGGATGTATAGTATTTTCTTGAAATTAGAGCATTATATTCTATATTACAATAATTTGGCATTCCTGTATTTGACATGGTATAAAATACTTATTTCTTTTTTATTATGTTTTTGTGTGTGCAATAAAATGTTTAAATGTATATAAGATGTATTATTTACAATTAATTTATGGTTTCTTTATATGCAGATTTGGTCAGTTTATTGCTGCTACACTTCCATCATTTGTATTGAACGAAAAACAACTAGTTCTTCAAGAAGGTGTGGATATGAATAGGCATACAGAAATACAGAGTGGAGAATTAGATCGTGATGTTGGATTTCCTGGAGGTTTTGGTGATTCTGTATTAATGAGTAGAGTTGGAGACCAAGTGAGTAGTATCTTGCTAAGAAATCGCTGTCTACAGTTGCTCCACTCATTGCTGTTCTGTGGGAAGAAAGTGAATGCAGGGTAAGGAAGTGTATTATTAATCTCTTTCTTTTTTTAAATCATCTTTCTCAGTTAGGCCAAAGAAAATGTGTATGTATCTTATTATTGAAAAGTTGTACTATGCAACCAAGTGTATATGTAATTGAAGACAGTATTTGTTTGACAACATGATATGTTGCTCTATAGTGTTAACCATATTTAAAGGTCGACAAGGAGTAGAATACTCCCTGTCCACCTTTAAGTTGAACCTCTACATTGCAGGTGCTCTTATCTTTTTAAATAAATCACACGTTATCAAGTTTTTTGTTATTAATGATGATGATTTTATAATCGTGTATTAGCTAACTCCCATGACTTTCATGATGTTTTAGCCATCACTTTTGGTATTTTATATGACCTGTATAATGTAACTGGAAATTTCAATTATGATTTATCATACACTTTTTTTGAGTTTTCATGATGTTTAAAGCACATATTGTTATATTGTAATAATATAATACTCAGTGGTCAGTTTTGATGACTGCACAATTTTGATACCGCCAAGATTGGTCATTTACTATTACCATGTGATGATGCCATAAATGATATAAATAGATGTGGCCATAAATACTAGGAACATTGGCTAGAGGTCATACTTCACATCTTGATGTGGGTGGCCAGTCCGTAGGAATCTGACCTAATGATGTTCTTAGGAATATATCTTGTCCACAACTTGGGGATGACCTGTATTACATTCTCAAAGTGTATACTATGCAGGGTGGTATATTGTTATTAGAGAGTCAAAGGAACTCCTTAATCTTAAGATTTCAATATGTAATTAGAAATAATTTAGTTTATTAGACATGCTAATCAAGGGAAATGAGTAAGCATGGTGGTCTTAGTCAAAAAGTGTTAAAATCATTCTAAAAGCTCATTTTTCAACATTTATTTTTTACAAAATCTCCAATGAGATGTGATAAAACATTGACAAAATGAGAAATGTGTCATTCTTATCTTAATTTGATTCCTTTACTCATATAATATTGTACAAAGGAAAATCATAAAACTTTTTTTCATCCATTTGATTCAGAATGGGACTTAGATCCCTTTATTTACTCTAAATATATTGTCTTTCACAGGTTCTGCGATGAAGTTTCCAAAGTACTTGGATTTGACTGGGTGCTCCTATTCCTACAAGGTCACCTGCATTCCACCACTGTAGTTTGGGGACTTCGAGTCCTTGTTGCTCTCTGTTCTTTGCCCCCTCTTCTTCAGAAATTTAGAGAAGCATCAGGAAATGGTGGGTGGCTCCGAGACACAGACACTTCAGGACTTGGTGGAGGTTTACGAGAGGTCATAACAAGGCTCAGTAATCCAGGTATGCTAGCATATTCCTAAGGAGTATTTATGCAATTTTTCATTATTTTTCTCTTTTCAGATCCTTCTAATCCTGATTTGTATTACCTCTGCTGAGATTACCATGAATCATAGAACCAATGTTAGTTATGCATCAAATTTTACAGTTCATAATACTCAGGTTCATCCCAGGCCTGGAAATGTCGGGGAATTTAATTTCGGCTGGGAAATTCCTTGAAAAGTCTGGGAAAATTTTGTAAAGTTTTAAGTTTGCAAAAATGGATGCTATGCATGGAATAGTACAAAGCGATTACTTGATCAAAAGATCATCTGGTGGCCTATTCATTTAACTAAACTTGACTATTAAAAGACAAGAAACAGCCATCTTCTTATTGTAACTGTGTAACCGTTGTTCACTCCTCCACGTTAAGAATTGCTTTCTGTTTCTTCGTGATAGTAGGAAAACTAGTGAGCTAAATAATTGTAAGTACATATTGCATTAAGAAAAAAATTTACACAAAAAATGTTACTTCTACTCATAATTTTTATACTCATTATTTTCTCCCACCAGCAAAATAAATTATAGCCCAAGGTCAATTTTTTTTTCATATTTAAAAAGTGACTACCTAATTTTATTCATTAAAAAAAATAAGTTCAGGAAATGGAACTTTTTTACATTAAAGAAGCCGCCAACTTATGCATCAGCCTCATGGTTATGATGAGTACTGACTGCAAATGCAATGGCTATGGATAAAACAACTTTTAAGTTGACATAATTAAAAATTCTTTCTAGTCATTTCTTTTATCTCTTAACATGGCTGTAAAATGAGGAAGTCATTTATTAGGTGCAACTTTAGGACAGAGATGCTAAGACTGTATCTCACACATAGCTCACCTAATATAATGACTGCATTTTTTGTTTCCACGCAATAAATATTCCTTCTAAGGGTCAGTTCAATTAGTATTACCTTTAATAATATTTTGAGTGTAAAATTAACTCTTGTTTGTCATGCTTTCTACTCCAAGGTTACCAATTTGGTGGGTCATCTGGAATTGGCATGGGTGGTCCTGGGAATCCTGTTAGTGGAGTAGTTAGCTCAGGGGTTGGGGGTGCATTGACCCCTTCTTCAATAATTTCTACACCAGTGGCCAACCATAGAGAAGTTAAGGTGGAGGCCTTTCAAATTCCTGGTTTTCAAACTCTGGGTTGGTTACTTCCTCAGCATATTGATGTGCCTGAAGTGTACTTTCTTCTAATGGCCCTTATGATGGGCCAACCAGTGAAACTCCTACCAGCTGACTCTAAGGTTTGTCAAGAGCTTATTTTATTGATTATAAAACCATGTTTGGCTTAGAGTAATCACTGTAATTGCTAAGTGGCTTTAATTTATATGTATTCAATTAAATAATAGCACTGTGAATTGTTAAATGGGCGATTCTTTTATGCAGGATAGACCACTTCTACAGTCAGAAACTCAACGAAATGTAAGTTATGTAACAGTTCGCCATTTAAGAATCAGCAATTAAATGCCTTGCTTGATGATACATTAGATATTGGCAAAGTGAGCTGATAAGGTAGAAGATTAGCAGATTTAAATGCATTATTTGATTGAGGACAGTTGGACATTTTATTTTCTTCTGCTAGCACTTTTTGATGAAATTTTGACGTGCACAAATAAAGGTGGGTTCACACTCAGAACTTCTCTCAAGTTACTCTATGTTGAGTTTCTCTTATTGAGTTCTTCTCAAATTACACTTATTTATCCCAGCTAGGCTGAAAAAGCCACAATTTTGAACTTTATTATTGTCTGAATACTACCAGATCAGAATACTGAATCAAAAGGAATATTTGTTTTGACTGAATATTCACCACTTGAGTAGTTGAATTTACAGCCTCTAGTGGTTTTTCAAGTAATGGCATATTAATTTTCCTCTTTAATAACCCGAAAGCCCATTAGTGTGGACATTTCCTTTGAATTTTTCATTTTGTGGCAATAAATTGTAGTTAGCAATCACAACTGCAACTATTACACAATGTGCTTTTCATTCATTAGATTCTTTTGTAGTACATATTTATTTGTGTCAAATGAAATTGCTTTTTTGAGTTAGTTAATACTCACATTAGTGAACTGGGTGAATTTCTTTCATGGTGTGAACTCTCCTTTAAAACTACTAATGTAGAGTAGGAAAGTTACATAACTTGTTTCCTGGAGTATAACACAGTTACCCTTGAATCACATCCACTCCTTTTCTGAGTTGAATTGAAATCTTTTCTTTGTGCACTTCTTGGTCCATTTTACATATGAGCATTTCTGTTAACTTTTGTCTGAAGCTGTGCTGTCACTTTAGTCAAAAGCAAAAGAATATTAATGAATTAACAATGATTTCTCAACATGATATAATGCATAAACTTATATGCTAATTGACTCCTAAGTAAGCCATGCTTATGAGTGTAAAGCTCTCTCTGCAGAATTAATTTGCTGAATTGTAATGCCGATTAATACCTCATGATGCATAACATTTTGCCTTACAAGCCTGCACTTATCCTCCACCATTAAAGATGGACGAGTTTGCAAAACATCCAAAATCTCAAAGTTACTGCGTGTTGATAAGATGATACAATGCCTGTGTCATTTCTTATTCTGCTGGTTTTCTCACGTGCGATCATTGTAGAAATATTGGAAGTTCCTTTCCTATCTATGTACTATAACCATGGCAGTTATTTTATCATGTTTGAATTTTGAACTGGACTAGATAAACCTTTTCAAAAAACAATCTAATACATATTTCCTTCATGTATGGAGGTGTGTAATTATTTATCTGGAGTGACATAATTTGAACTGTTATACATCGAAAATGGCTTGCATGTTATTGCTCTTGCTTTGCTCTTTTAATATGAATAAAGCTGAAGCAAATTTTAAAGAATATTGAATAGGGAATTGTAACTTATAATTTAAAAGCTTGATTCATTTACTATTTTTTACAGTTTCTTTTGGCATGATATTTCCTTCCAAATGAGAACATTTTTTGATTTTTATAACTGAAAATACCTCCTCTAGACAGGACTGTTAAGGTTTCCTATGAATGATCAAGGAATGAAGAATCCTCAAAAGATTATTTCCAAGTCTCAGGATGACATATAATGAGATTATTTCTTTGCATATGGTGCTAATCAAAAGTTCCTGAAATTCATCCAAAGAATTAGACTTAGTCCATGTCCTAGTAAGTATTCCTCTATGTTATAGTTCCCACAGGAGTGTACCTATTTATTCCACCATTTTTATCTTGATCGGAGGACATCCTTTAAGTCTTCCTCCAGTCAGTATGCTGAATATTTGATACAATCACTGTAGAATGCTCCGAAAAAACCTAAAATATTTGTCCCTTCAACTTGATATTCACAGAGAAGTTTGTGTAATTTAAAATCAGTTCTTTTAGTTTGTGAAAACTTCCAGTGGATTTTGCATCTGCTTGCCAGACTGTAGTGTTAACATAAATTTGGCACCAAACAGCCATGTGCTGAAGCCTGATAAAATGTCCTAGTAAGTACCATTGGTTATTTATACACTTTTGCAAATGCCATGTCCATCTTAAAGTCTTTGAGGACTTAATGACCACCTTTTGTGCATCTGGAAGGGCCACCAGTTTGTTCCATACTACATAGTTAGTGACAGATATTTTGCACAAAAATTACTTACCTAGCTGTTGAATTTCAGGAACCTCTGGATAGCATGTCATAGTATCTATATATATATATATATATTTATTTATTTTCATTTATATTTCACACAAATATTAGTCGGAAATTTTCTATTTGAAAACCCTGTTCATACATAGTAGTTAAAAATTATATTTTTGTATAACATTATAATGAAAACTTTTAAATCTGTTCTCTTGAGTCACTTCTGTTGCAAGAAAATAACTCTCTAAAAGTAAGAGCTGAAAAGGAGAACAATGTGCATAGTGAAGTTCAAGTTGAGTGAATTTACAAAAAGCACACCACTAGACTAGTTTTCATAGCATTGCATCCACTTTAGAGGGATTTTATATGAATTTACTCTACTAAGTATGTTATTTTTTTGAGCCTGCTATGCTATTTAAGGATCCATCGT
The DNA here is from genome assembly GCA_002093875.1 of Calopteryx splendens. Classification (NCBI taxonomy): domain Eukaryota; kingdom Metazoa; phylum Arthropoda; class Insecta; order Odonata; family Calopterygidae; genus Calopteryx; species Calopteryx splendens. Next base: position 27,367 of record LYUA01004426.1, on the reverse strand, counting down.
GTATGATAGCACTCAATCTGGTAATTATCTCGAGCTTTTTCTGATCGATTGGAATTTATCTTTTCATGAAGTTGGATCTTGATACCATATGGAACTTCATGTATGGTGTTCCTGCCAGTCAGTCCGTTACAAGTATTGCTGGAAGAGTTACTCTATGCCCGGAAGCAGTCATAAATCTTCTAGGAATGGTTCGCACGATGCTCAATCAGGAAGGAAAAAGGTGAATGAAAATCCGTTCTTTCTGTTTTGACCACTTTCTCTTTTGAGTTCAAGTCTTCAGTCACATATGAGTATTGTGAACAGCTGTTTGGTTGTATGATAATTAGTACAGAAATGTTTGTCAGTAGATTCAGAACTAGTGTAACTTTGTGCACTCAAATTATAGTGCATTTTTCATTGATTTTTAGTGTCATTAATGTTTTCCCTCAGAAAATTGAATTATATAAAGATGTGTGAAGGAAATTAATTTTTTAACAAAACCAACTGGGCCTCCCTCGGATCATCTTCCTGCCTTCCTTGGAATGCGTCATGAATTTGCAATGTTTGTCTGGAAGTTTCACAGTCGTAGACTGAAAATGTTCTCTAAACATCCTATGTGACAAGCACATTACTTATAATTGTGAAATATGGAAGTGTTTAATAATATGTATTATTAAAAAGCAATTGAAATAGATTAAATTAGTTAAAAATTGCAGTCATGTACTATGGGAAATGAGATGCCAGTTCTGCAGCTGGAAAAATCAGGAATTGCAATTTACCAGGGAAGTAAACATGATGAAACTAACACTAATAACAAAGGGAAAATTCATTGATGGTTAAAACCTCTATAAATGAAAAGCAAATGGCAACAGTGATGTTATCTATATTAGAAAAAGGGAAAGAATTCAATCCCATTATAATATTCAAGAGGAAGAATCTTCCATAAGAGAAACTAAACCCTGGCATCATTAATGAATGTTGGTGGTGAAAAAGGCTAGATGAGTAGTGATTGGTGATTCAGTGGTTGAGTGACGTTTGGAACAAACAGTCTGATTCTCTTTTAAAGATGACATCAATGCTTATTCTTCATGGGTTTCAAGGACACCTCACAGAAGATCTGAAATCCAAAATATCACACTTCAACACTGATCATGTTGTCTTGAAAGGAGACTTGACCTCCCAACTACAATATATGATTGTGGTCATCAATACATCCTGTGGAATACCTTGAATGGGGAATAGTTGCTGTCAGGGTTTTGATCTCTTGACTCCTACAGGTAAAATGAAATAAAAAACCAACTGAGGCTCTGCTAGAGAAATGAATTAGGACTGAATGGGACAGTGTCTCACCAGCATCCGTAGTCCATGGATTTTAGAAGTATTGTGTTTCCACAGTTTGGATGGATCAGAAGATGGCAAACTGTGGGTGGAAGAAGATCATGCAGATACTGGAGAATCCTCCAGTAGTTACAGTGATACATAAATACTTCGCTGGATATTTCTAGTGCTTCAAAATATTCTATTGAAAATGTCAATAAAAAATCAGCTGTCTGGACAGTATTTTTTTTCCTTTCACCAGGAGTTAAAATTGGGAGTTGTCATCTTATGATCAACAGTCATTGCATATATGTGAAAATGAATTACCTGTCACCACATAATTTTATTATTGTAGTTTGTGTTGGTTCATTTGAATTAATGCAGAAGGCAGCAGTTGAACATTCCACTCACCCTGTCAGGTAGATCATTATTATTGCCTCAACTATAATAATGATATTGAGTTTAGGTTATTTTGCAATGTGAAATTGTTTAAATTTATTATATAAATTATTTTAGAGCTTTGAGCCAGAAAATATTACCAAGGTCTTGAGGAGGAAGGCACCCAAGATCTATGTTGCTTATGTTTGTGTCTAACCTCATAATTACAATGTTTGTTGATTTTTTAAACATAATTTTTGTAATAGATTGGGTATATGTTTTTTGTCAGTACTAATTATAAATAATAATTTTTTATCCTGTTCACCCTTGTGGGTGGCCTGAAAATAGTTTTCAACTGGGTCCAAATGGGCTCTCAGAACCCTAAGTATTAGAAATGAGAATAAATGCTGTCATCCCATTATTAATCTGTATATAGGTGTACATGAAGTCATTTTTGAGTTTGTTAAATTGCATGTGCATTGAAAAAATTTCATGTTGAATTTCAAGACTTAACTACCACTTTAACTGTACTTGTTACAATGAATTCGAAGTACAATATTTACTCTTAAATAACCCTAAAATACAATTTCATTTTAGCATATACAGTGGAAGCCCGATATAAAGATAGTTCAAAATACCTAAGAAATCATTCGCTGTATCAAACTATCATTATTTCCGTCGATGAGTATTTATCACATGTTAACTAATTGCTTTGGCTTTCAGGATTACACTGGCCCTACAATGGATAGTTGACACATAGATATCAATGAAAGAAACTGTAAATAAAGATGTATCATATTTATTAATTAGTCCTCATTCAGTACACTATTAATCAACTCATCTGTTAATTCATAACGCACTGGGACAAATTCATCTACGTTATTCTATAATGTACACAGACCAAAATGCTCCACAATATCAT
>LYUA01004424.1:100492-111866 GCA_002093875.1 Calopteryx splendens | reverse complement strand
CCCCCCCCCAAGCTAACCCGGCCGACAAAGAACCTCCGAAACAAAATTTATTTTTTCTGAACATAAAACATGCGCTCATTAACCACCAACCCAAAAATGGCTCCACTATTTATTTAACATAAACCAAATTATTTTAATCAGTTTTCCCAAACTCGGGATCTATTCATGTCAAAAGTTTTAGTTCACAGGAATGAATCATTTTGAGATTGTTTTCAGTTTAAAAATGAACTTCATGGATCTTGCGCATTGTTTTTCAATTCCATATTATTTACGCGTCATCTGTGAGATGTTTATCAAGTTTTGTTTCTTTCTGTCTGAAGCATCGTTTTATGGAACGCACAAGATAACAGAGATAAGAGAAAGCACACGTCATACCCATCAAACAGAATTGACTGCTTCTCCACTCCTCCAAATCCAGTATCACCACGTGCTCTCGTTGGGGCCACCTTTTTCGGGACATCACTTCCCCTGCCATGATATTGTGCAAAACAAGGGGGGGGACACTACAATCGGAAGCGCACGGGAGAAGCGGGCAGGCATGCAGGGTGGCCTCGGGGGCAGATGCAACGGGACTACTCACGCATTGGTAAAATTGACCCCGTATTCCACCGGTCACGAACTTCTTGCCATCCCGATGCCACGAGCACGACGTGAGCGAGTCCTCGGGAGACTGGGACACTTTGACCCGCAGCTCGCCCGTGTCCGCATTCCAGACCCAGAGCTCGGGGCAGTCCTCGGGGCCACAGGCAATCACGTGGCGGCTGTCGGGGCTCCAGCTCAGGTAGGCCACCCCATACGAGTGGCCGTCCAACGCCTTGCGGTTCTTGCACACCAGAGTCTCCTGCACAAAGAGGACAAGGGAGGGGGGGATCAGCACCGGGGAGTCATCAGACGACACACACACCAGATCGCGGAGGGAGCCCTGTTGTGGCAACGTGGCCTCGGTGTCATGGTGCGTGCTCATCACATTCGCAAAAACTTACATTAATCCCAAATTGGACCACACAATTATTATTCTAGACATTATGAAAAACACAATGGGGTAAGCCATCAGAATCGGATTGCTGACTTACCCAAGTGTACTAAATAAAAAGATCTATAAAAAAATAAATTAAAATAATGACATACACATCCGAGCCTTTCCCCACATTCTCCGCCAGGAAACTGTGAAACGTGATGAACATGCACTGGTGTAATTTGGAAGATTTTTTATGACAATGGATAGGGATTTACATATGAATGCCACGAGAACCTAACCTTACCATGGATTCAATTCTATGAGACAAGGACAGTGCCAGGGTTTAAGGGCTCTCTGATCTTCCAATCAAAATTGCTAATGATGCAAATTATAATATTAATGAAGAATTAATGCGACAATCACCACATTTGTCATCAACTCTGGAAACACCCCTTGCCATAGCCATATTCACACTATCTGAAATCCTCGTTTCCCAATCAACGCTCGTTGATGCTCCACTGAGTGTAATTTGGAGTGGCAATAATGAGGCATTGTTGCACAGACGTGACTGACGCGTGAAACATAACATTTCCCATCGATTGACGTACATAGCAACGAGGATGGGTTGCCATGGGAAAACTTCAGCATCTGCGTCAACCTTTGACACAACCCGAGGGATGACTCGGGTGGTCATGACGCAGTCCGCACGAAGAATGGGATCTCATGCGTACACATGTACGTAAAGCGGAAGTAACGGTCACCAATGCCCCTGGGGTTCAGGAATCCGCATTAATTATTGCCACTAAGTGTGAATGCACTCAAATGAAGATACTCCAAAAGCCCCAATTGTGCCCCCAATCCAACGGAAGCTCGTGAATATAGGGGAAGGCCCCACTCACGATGTCATCACCCAGCACCATCAGAAATTTTGCATCCGCTAATCTACATATCACCAAGGTCAAACTCACGGGGTCAACATCCCAAATAATGACTGTGGTGTCCTTGGAGCCAGTGGCCAGCTTCATCCCATCTGGTGAGAATCGGCAGAACCAAACCTCATCACAATGATCGTTGAGTATTTGTATCGTCTCACAAGGGAACTGCTCCCTGCGACAAAAGAACAAAAGGGATTAGCGATCGCTCACTCGCAGTGAGGGCACTCATTTGCTCGTTTGGGGGGAACTGCACGAGAAACAACAAAGGGGCAATGCTCACCTCGTACACATGTGGTCGACGAGGAGGGAGACATTCTCCAGGCCACTCTCCGACTGAGTGTTGTGGTAAGGGCAGCGGTTCTTCTGCAAGTCCACAGCCTGATTGAGCAACGTGTGCAACCTACGATTTCAACGACAAAACTCTTTTAAGGATTCATCGCTCGAAGTTCTACAGTAATATACGATCGCTTCAATAACACCCACCCAAGGGTGAAAAAAGTGACCTCATCACTTCCACGCAAAATTTTTCAGTTATTTTGTGCTCGACTGACCCCTTAACAGAGCAAAATATTAAATATGTACTCAAGCAAACATGTGACTGTGAGGACATTTTTTGTTAGTGGCATTGGAAATATATCAATAGGGGAAAAATTTGTACATTCAACAGTACAGCAAGGGTTGATCAGTTTATTTTTACCACTATACCAATCAACAAAAGAAATATGCGACATTCACTATTAAGGTATGCTACACAACAGCCATTTCACACGCATTTTCAAAGTTCCTCTTCACAAAGTCATTAATGGTTGAACGCACATGAGGAAAATTCACAGTGCAGAAATCATTCGCCTGAACCCGGATCCCTCGATTTCCGGCCGAGTGCTCAAGTAGCCAGTTTAGCTACCCAGGAGTCCTCCCCCCACACTGTGGATTCCTAAGAGCCTTTGACGGAATAAGATGTTCTTACGAATTACTGAACATACAATGTTATGAAACAATCATTGCCGTGCACAAGGTGCCACTGTCCACGAGGCTAAATCAATATTTAAGGATTTTAACCTTCTTCAAAATTACTCAAGTAGTGACTTTAAACAGACTGCCCACGGATCCGGGTTCGAGTCCCGAAGTTTAGGCGAATGATTTTTACACTGTGAATTTTTTGCACATACAATTATTCAACAGCAGGGGATCTGCTAAAAGTTACTACTTGAGTATCTTTGCCTTTTCCAATGCATTTGTGGTGAGCATTCTAATATACCAAAGAAGTTCCATTCAGGTTGAAAGTATTTAATAAAGATTTTAATGATAGCAAGTAGAGCCATATTAGACAATAATATTCTTATATAACCATATAATCTAATATAACCATATATATGTGTGTGTGTGAGACAATAATAACTTTGATAACTATGAGTGGAAATGAAATGGCCTTTACTAAAAAACATACACCACATCATCTTCTCACAAATGCTTATTGACTGCCCCTGTTGCCCCAATCCTTGCTGTACTGTTTCTATGGTATGGTTAAAATGATTAAAAGTCTAAAATTTTTATAAATGTAACAAGTGGATTTTTTGAAGTTTCAAAAGATGGAAAAATTAATATATATATGACGCAATACATAAAACCATTAGACTTGGAGAGTGAACTTTTTCCATAGCAAATTTCATAGCTATGAAATTTGTCTCAGGTGTAACTTTATGGATTTTGCACAACATATTTAAATTAGAGAAGTAACTTGTAGTGTGTTTCCAATAACAGACCTGATGATGACGTCCAACGTCGAAACCTAGGTCGTGTAATTAATGAGTTGTGTGGAATTACAAGTTACTTCTCTAATTAAAAAAAAAAATCATATCTAGTAATGGATATAAATATGTACTGCCAGTTCAAAGCCCTAAGTGAAGCCGTGCACTTTGCATCAAGACTTTAGAAAGTGCTGCTTTCCACAAGGCCACATCAGCTGAGAGAAAGGGAATTCTTTAATGGGAAAGGTTCAAAGACAAGGAATTCATGTGCCTTCAGGGAATTCAGGAAAACTGCCAGGCATTCTCGAACGTCTCTCGAAACACCTTTCCATAACCAACAACCTTCATTCTGAAGGAATAGTGAACATGAACCTGTAATTTCCTGTTCCACACCTCTAGCTCAATGCAAAATATTCATAATAATAGAATGCTGTGGTTCAAATCACCTTTCCAGTAGATTTTTGAGGATATTTTCAGTGTTTCCAATGCCTTAAACCTAACAGAACAGCATTATATGAAACATATTTTTTTTTTTAGGTTTAGGAAGACATACAAAACATTTTTCACACCATTCAGTAGTTCAAACATCAGTTTAAGATATTAAAAGAATTGATTTTGGATTTCCTAATGTACAATAGAACGTCAGTTCATTAAACTAATTCATTCTGGGATGACCACAGTCAATGTGAAATTATCATAGTATGAGATTGAATTGTGAAATTGTCATAGATGATTAAAAATCGTTGGCATATAAATTTCATTTTAATTGTCAAAGAGAAAGTGTACCCACATTAGTTCCACAGGATCAACTTAACACCCCAGAGATCATGCTGCAATATGCTATATAATAGTGAGTGAAATGACTTTTCAAATCATTTACAGTGACAATGATGCTCTGCTCGGGGAACTCTTTATATTGCTTGTACGTGTCCCAGAGGGCTTAGTCAAAGATTCCGGAATCCAGAAGGAAATCTTTCAGGTTTGGTGGTCACATTGCACAGAATGTTCCTAAATCCTCAAAAAACCCCCAGGGGTAATTTCCAGCCTAGGGAACACAGCCCCCCAACAAGGCTGGGACAATGAAGGGGTGGGGGGGCTCAATTGCGACTTCCCCTCACGTCCTCTTCCCTGAAAATCAATTCAAAATGCACCCTCGGAAGGTCGCTCGCTGCCAGCCAAGGCAGTTTCTGAAGACTGCCGTTGCCAGCTGCGGCAGAGAATGGCTGAGGTCAGCCATTGCATCCTGGATTCTGAACATTAACTGCTTCGTGACTCCATTGCAGCATTGTTTGTGCCACCCACTGGCACCAATTTTGCCACACCATGGATGGCACCGTGACGGGATCTCTTTGCCACGTTCAGACACTCCATCATCAGGGGTGGTGGGGATTGCAGAGGTCAACTTTCGTGGAATTCAGCATGCCCTCCATCCATTGCCCTTCCACTGCACACGCACGTGGCCACAATGCCAAACAGCTTCCAAATTTCACAGGTGAACTTTCTTTCTGGTTGGAGCAGGTCGTAAAGAAGCTCAGAAATGCACCAATTATAATTTATCGGATATAATTTCCTCACGCACAAACACAGAAAACCATGAAAGGACACAAGGGGTCATGACTGATGTTGATTAAACTGTGTACACACAAAACTAAAAACAATGCTTGGGCTATTATATGCTCACTCTGATAAACATCGTATTACCTCAGGATTGCAACATTTTCAGTCCCTAAACTTTTCATCTGATCTCGTACACTGATTACGAGTACTTAACTCAAATTTTATAATACCAACTTCCTCTTGATAGGAGGCCATCCTCTATATATAGGATGGCATAGGATGCAAACACACTCTAGAATGTTACACCCTTGTCAGGAATTCAAAATAATTAAAAAAATTAGAAAGAAGAGGAACCAGTTAGTATTTACCATCACCTTGTCCTCACCTCACCCTGTATTTCCATATTTTTTACTTGAGCTAGAGAAAATATTCTCAGATCCAAAGCACTAACACGCCACTGTTATGACTCACTGACTGACTGGCGGATTATTAATCCTGATGTCTAATCGCTTCCACTCCTATGGATTAAACCTTTTGGAAAGCGTTTTACATTCCAATGGAACAAACCTTGTACTTTTCCACAGACATTTAATACAACTAGCCATTGTTTCAATGCTTCCATGACTTTGTATTTTCACCCTCGACATTCACATTGAAACCACTGTCGGGCAATATTAAATTTGAGTGGAAAACCACAGTTTGCTTCATCTCAGCATCTGACGACTAATGCGATTTCCTAATGCCATCTGAAAATGGTAAACCTTTTCCAAAGAGAACAGGGGATGATTGGGGCATGATGGGGTGTGGGAAGCAAAGGGAGAAGAAACTCAGCCTCCCTTCAAGGGAGCACAATCAACAAAGTGCCTCTCCTCCACACATGAGACATCTTCCCTTTTCACTCACATGAGATAACACTTGAAACACCACAGGCATTCCACATACATACCTCCGGGGAGGAAGCATGATAGAGGGAGGCAAATACTGCTGCAGCTTGTCCATCAGAAGGGCCCTGGAGTTGGAGCCCTTTCCGTCCCAGCTGGCCCTTTCCTGTAATTCCTCTCGGCCACTGCACATCATGTAACTATAGCAAACCAACAATTACAGGGTATGATGAGATTGGCAAGGACTGAGAGAGCTGGCACTTGCAAATACATGTGCACGTCTTCACAAATCACATTTAGGTGTGCAGGAGATGAAAAACACAAGCAATCAAATCAAGCAATCAAGGAATTAACTAGTGCAAATGGAATAATTAATTAACACATTGATTGAGTCGGCAGGAAATGGTGGAAGAGCATTGCATAAAATGAAGAACTATAGTTTGAACGGCCCACTTATTTATTGCTATGTGCGTTGTATGAGTGTTTCATCACAGGCATTAGCATCAGTTAAACTGATGAAACAAAGTTTGTTGTTTGATGACTATTCCTAGCCATTGAAATGCTCATTGTATTCCATTAAACAAGGGGAGAGTGCAAACTCTGCACTTTATATTGAAACGAAATCAACCAATAGAAATCCACAACCTATCATATCTCATATGATGCATGCACAGTCGGTCTGTCAAAGGTCAAAGGAGGTTGTCAAAGCAGTGCACTTTTCTTTCGTTCCAAGAAGATAACGTCCTAAATGTTCTGAGATCCATGGCAGTTCTTTGACATAGAAAACAGAAGAAATCTCATACAGATAGATCAGAGACTGATTCTCCCTTGCGGCTGCAGAGCATAAAACATTTTTAAAGCAATTGGTATTATTATGGGACATGTTTTGTTTCCATAGATGACATTACATTTGAACTTGAGTCATGGAAATTCAGTAACGAGACTCAAATCCATTTTCCTGTATTCACTTACAGGAAAAGGGAAAGGTACAGGGTAGGAGGATGTGGGGAGGGTGTGTGAGGATTTAATTCATGGAGGGGAATGGGCTGAGGCATGATGACTCAACGGTTCTCAGGTGTGGTCGGGTGCCTTAGTCCTTACCTGCTCAGCTCATGGACTCTGACTGTGTTGTGCTGCAACGGGGTCAGTTCATACCGAAGTACATGTAAGGCATCAAGAACGCGGCCATCTTCCAAATATTCCAAATATTTTTGCTCCAAAAGCAAAAACTTCATTTCCTGTTAGTTAAAAAATGTATGTTACAAGCAATAAATGCTTTACAAAATAGGTTATTCATACATTGAAAGCGCTGAGCGATTAAACATCTTATTGGCTGATTTTTGTTAAGGTTATATATTGGTTCATATATAAACATGTTTCACATCTAAAGGTTTTGAGTCTTGATGGACAAAACGCCCTCCCTTGACGTTCTCCATATGACTAGGCTAAGCAGAGGTTGACAAAATGTGGATGACTTACAATAAGACTGTGGGAAGATCCTTCAAGCAACGGTTTCAGTTCATTCAGGTCATTGTCAGCCTGTAAAGCATTTCCATGGGTTATAAAACGTCCTCAGCCCTCGAGGGTAAAACGGTTAAAAAGAGGTGTGTTTAATAGTACGTATGTCTACTTTTCTTACCTTGGTCCAATCACCATCCATCACGTGCTGACGGAATTTAGCAGCAGCAGGGTGGTCCAACCGACAACCCGATTCCAGCATCAGAAGGTCGGCAGTTCGGCTAATGGAAACAAAATTAATTAAATTATTTCGATTCTTTCAAAATCAATTCCGATTCTTAAAGATACAACTCCAGTTGTTCCGTGGAACATGCTTGTACATTACTTATTCCCACGGGGCCAGGCCGAGACAGGCACGAGAAAAGGTGTCTTAACTTATAAAAACTTATTTAAAAATCTTATTTCGTTTCGCCACACTTAAGCAATATTATAATTAAAGATATACTTTCGCATTTTAAAATTTTGCTAACAAAGCAACATACCTTCACAGAGATAAACATCGTGACTGGCATACACTAAATACAACAAATTTGAGCAAAAATCGGCAATTTATCACAGGTATCAATTTGAATATGAAGGCCATTTCGACCAAAATTGTCATTAAAACACACAGGATGTTTGTTTACATTCAATGCTTTCAACCAAAAAAATGAATAACTTGTCAACAAAATGCTTTTACAGCGTATTAAAATGACTATCAATCACTAGGAACGCATTTAATCATAATATAGCACCCTACAATTTTAAATAAACAGATGAAAAAATTTTTGTCAGTCCCCAAATTTTCACAAGGAAAAGTGATAATATACATACTTAAGGCCTATACTTTTGAGGTGTTGGCCTATCAGTCGAACGATGTCTTGGTTGGTTTTGTCTATTATCTTAGGGGCAATATCTCCATTAGTTTCTCCGTTGACAGCATTATTCGCTCCATGTATATCCGATCCATTTTGGTGACTGGAGGATGCTTGTTGACCCTCAGACGCTCCATTGTGTTGCGCACAGCCATTCGTTGCCTGCTGCATTGTAGCTTCCAAAGTACGTTGTTTTTTGCGCGGTGGCGGAGCTAGCCCACCGTCGTCTGACTCCCCGCTCGAGGCCAGGCTTGCTAAAGGGTCGCCGTGATGAAATTTTTGGGAGTACAGTCCCTTTTCCGAAGAAATCTTGCGCGATTGCCAAGATATCCACTCTCAGAGTCAACAGTACAGACACCTTCCCTCAGCTGAGCGATGTTTAGATGATGACGTCACAGAAGGAACCTGGGAGTAAGAATCGCTGACCAGCAAAATTTCCTTGAAAGGAACTTGGTTAATATACACAGCGAGTTTAATCATAAAATCGACTTGATTTTAATTTTACGATATGCTTATTGTGCATTTTTTCTAAGAATCTTATAAAAGAGTTCCCCTTGCTGCAGTTGTCATGAGCGCATTCTTTTACTTTAAAGTTTACATGAATACTTATTTCAAAACAATTTTATTCACTTTTTGCTACAAATTTTAATAGGAATGGTTTTTCTTTGGAAAATTAACAATTTTATGAACAGAACTTTACATAATATCGATTATTACATAAATGCAAAGGTTATTGAAGGCAATTAGGAAATCGTTTACATAATACTCAACAGATGGCGAAAGTGTCCCCAAATTCGTATAATGTCAAAATGCAACAGCTGTGCACAAGAGTTAGTACCTCTAACATAGCGCCACCTCCGCAAATTTTAAAAAAGAAGCGCTTACAGGCGTTCTATGAGTTTTATGTTGGAGAAGGAGATTGACGAAAGAGATTTATAACAAGACTAGTGTAACCATATTTGACTGCTCAAGGTTACCCCCAGGTGTTTTTCGTCATCATGGCTATTCGGAAATATTTGGAGAACTGAGTGTATTATTCGAAGGTCAGTTTAATTATGCTAAATGTATTTATATTCCATTCAAAATGGCGCCAAGAGTGCACAAACATTTGTTGGAGAATAATGAAAACGTAAATCACCAATTGTATATTTCACATAAAGTTAATGATTTAAAGACATTTTATAGTATTTTTATAAGGACTTCAGTAAATCACATTTCTGTTCCATTTAAAATTGCATACTTCCCTACGTCTCAACGCTTTGATTAGGATCAGAGGTTAGGACCTGGTCTTTTGAATTTTATATTTGTATCCTCTTAGATCAATGCTTATAGTCGAGGCTGGTAAAAATATATTTTTTATGTATTTTGTAGAAAGTAGGTGTGGTTATCACCTCGTTATAAATGACTGGAAATTAATATTTTGTTTGTATACTTATAGCTTTGATTTGCATTAGAAATTGGTTAGTACTTATTTTGTTTCCTCTTATATCCCTTCAATATTTCATTTCCCAGTGTTGCGTTTCTTCTTTAATGATTACTTCAATTTGCGTTTCCTGCTATATTTTCTCAAAATTCTTCTCTGGCAGATCTTCGGTTTTACTGCTTTGAATAAATACGTCGCAGTAAAGTAGTAGAATTCTATCAAATGAAACGTGTTCAAATTTTCTCATGCCGTTGTGCTCATAGCAAATTTAAATAATTCCTTTCAATTGGCGTAGGAGTCACGTGGTACAATTTAAACGGGGGGTTATTCAGTAAGGACTCAGGATTGTCGAGCCCCATTAATGACGTCACAGCCTCGATAACTCTCGATTCTTTGACATAAAATCCAGGGTTCACGCAGTGGGGGCCAAGGCACCACCGACCCGAGGGGTCACGACGACAAAATTTCGTAACTGTAGAGGCTCAAGAGGTCCTCGACGATCGAGTCTCTCCTCCCGGTCGAGGTTTCCTGGCTGAGGGTGTTCGAACTGCTACGCCACAACATATGTCCTCGCCCGTTCTAACGTCAGCCCTTGCTTGCATGACAGGAAGTAGTACGGAATTTAGAGCAAATGAAGCAGTACTCTTTTCAAGAGTTTCAACGATATCTAGAGAGATGTCGCAATACCGAATTTTAACGAGGAACCGTAGGATATTTTTTTATGACGTTAGTTTATCTGATTAAAAATTCTTCTCAGCGCGCCCTACTGTGAGGATTTCGCGGCTTAAAGAGCCATCGCCGCGGGCATAGCATCAGACCAGTGCAAAAGCACTTGCAATGGCCCCGTATGGGCACTCGGGCCTCGCTATCCTTGTCTGGTCTGGTCACTCACATGGAAAGGGCACTCCAACATCAATCACGCCAGTAAGTTGCGCGCAACTGTTGAGAACTATTCATCGCTCAGCGAAAGAGCCCTTTTCAGATCAGTTTCTTCGGGGGCCACTATGTGGGCTCATGTGGCCAAGGAGGTCGTGGCGGAGACAAGGGGCAGTGGAGCCCGACCTCCACCCGACCCCACGCACGCATAGGTGTCGCCGAGAAATGCTTGCTTTCGACATTTATGTAGTCGGGGAGGGAGGGGGGGGTTGGGGGTGTCTCGGCCACAGTGTATTCCATCTCGACGCTTTGACACACAAAGCGAAGGATTTACGGGTGAGACTGTTTTTGGAACTGGAAACCGTCACAACGAAATTTTCTTCCCAGCCAAATTAAGGCGGCGATTACACTGTCAAAATTATTTGTGCGAATTAATTCAGCAAAAGTTAGCGGAGGTGGTAATGTTGGGGGAAAGATGTGGGCAGAGTAGTTCTTAAAATATCTTCTTAAAGTCATTGTCATTAACTTTCGAAAGAAACTGCAGGGAGGGTTAAATGAACAATAAGTATTCCGAAATTGTTTTTCTCTGCTGCTCCGCTATTTTTATTTTGGAAATAAATGCGA
>LYUA01004416.1:64811-75065 GCA_002093875.1 Calopteryx splendens | reverse complement strand
CTTAAACAACGGTTAAATTATATACCAAACTTCAACAATAATGATTTTAATTTTGGGAAATGGCAGATTTATGAATTACTTGGCAGTTATGTTTTTTTCAGGGACAATATGAAAAATATAATGAAATTGACGAGAATGGTCAAATTGAAAGAGGATATCAGAAACTGACCTGACCCACTAAGCATAGATAGCTAGAAGGATGAGTAAAATAAATATAATGCTTGGAAGATAACTAAATCAATACCTGTAACTCATTACGAAGACTAGTATTTGAGTGGTTACTTTCTGGTGGTGATGTCCCAACAAAATCCAATGGGCTCCCAATGCCACCTCCCTTCATTATTGGAGGCTCAAGGGAGCCAAATCCAAAAGACACAGGACCGGAAGACCTGAGAATAAATCAATGAATAATGCTGAAAAAATTGCATAAAATGTCAATTATTTAGATCAACTTTAAGACAGAAAGGAGTATATGTGAGAATGCCTATATTTATAAGATGATAAATATGAATTCTCCAAAAAAGTAATTTCTCTACTGAAACAAATGGCAAGCGCAAATTAGTAAATTTAAGAACAGAGAGAGGGAATGAATGCCTGTTCATCCAAGATAATGGCTTATCTACAGAAAATTCAAAGAGGATAGAGATATTTTAACCCTTTCGTGCCGGCAAACTTAGCTGGGAAAGCTTCTACTGTTACCTGAATACTGCATGTAACCTTCGATACCTCTGCACAGAACATTTTTTTGTACGACATCCATGGTGAACACGTTCCCAGGTATACAATTCCTCCCGATGGAACCCAATTCAGCAGGGCAGACACCCTTTCCTCGGGATCAGAGAGGAGTTCTCTCAACCCTTCGACTCAGTAGCAGCCCCTCTAGAGGCATTAGGCTGCGGTCAACCTATTGTTTATGCAGTGGTTTGCCTCAAGAAATATTTGCTTAATATTTAATATATAACCTTGAAACTGAATCCATCACTTTTTGCAGAGCGACTTTTAAACTAAACTCTATGGTTAACAACGGGTGAAGCATAAGTGAGAGCCTTGACCATGTTAATGAGCCTGTTGCACCTACAATTATCAATGAAAACAATGAGTTACATACGATCTATTACTTAAAAATTAAGAAAATATATAATGAAAATTATTAATGGAAGATACGTTACAATCCAAGGAGACTTCTTTCTGAGATCAAAAGCATTATCCATTGGTAAGCAGTCAGTACACTGGACAGTATCTTGGTTAATATTTATTCTAGAATTTCATTCACAAATTGGGAATTCAGAGAAAGATGTCCGCATTAATTCAGTGATGAATTTATATTTTTTGAATTTTCAGCCAATAATTACTAAACAAAACAACTTTATAAGCAATTGCTTGACTGCAATCCCATGAGCTAGAGGGTCTGCTAATGAGGCAAAGGGTCGATGGGACCTCCGCACAGATTCAGAAAGAAGGGTGGGGCCCCGCTGAGTTGAGTCCTGAGGGGTAGGATTCCAACCTGCCTCGGGTGGTTGCTTCTCCCTCAGTCGCTGCCACGCCTGGACAACGTTTGTTCTTTTGCGTAGGAAATTCAGTGTCCACTATAGACTACGTTCGGCACAAAAGGATTAAGAGTGGTAGTAGATTTAGATTTAACAGAAAAAAAAGAAAAAAAAAAAAGACACTATCCTTGCTCACAGGTATGTGAAAGTTAAGAGAATGCAAAAATACCTGACAACCTTTACAGCCTTAATGGATTTGGGGATGTCTTATGACGATGCCTGAAAAAAATACCATATATTCATAATGGAAAGAACTACAAGGACAAGGGGCATGGTTGTCTGGCAGGTAGAGCACCTGAGCTACTAACCAGAGATCCCACATTTGACTCTGGGTGATGCCTCTGGGAACCCTCAGCATCACTATGGGTACCATATCTTCCTGGGAAACCACATGCAGCACAGGGAAAGGGACTGGCCCCCCACCCTGATGTACCAATTTCACTCACCATTGGGCTTAGTATTGGGTGAACTCTATTCTCAACTATCAAACCAACCTTCAGGTTATATAATGTGATGGTACACGGTCAAGATATAGACATAATTCGAAGAACATAAATTAGTCGTCTGGCTGTGAGGTATGGATGAAAGGAGATATTGACAAAGAAAAGATTTCCTATATTTTTGATAGAATTAAAATTAACATAATGAGTGACTAAAGAAGCATTTCAATGAACTGTAGGAAAGAGGGATTTCATTGTAAGATCATGGTAGAGGGTTCCAATGAAGAAAACAGTATAGGAACACAAGGATGGAATTATAGGAAATAACAATTCAAGGAGCTATTAGTGTGAGATAAAACATAACAAAACATCTGGTTCAAATGTAAATTAGCTTTTGGGGACACCAACAGTTTAAAATGCAATAAAAACAAAAGGATGGAACTGCAAGAATAATCATTAAATCATACCATTGTCTTTAAAATTGTAGTACAAGTAAAAATATCAACAATTTTCAGGAATGTCTAAATAATAATGAATGAACATAACTAATGGGACAAAAGGAGTTATAAATGTGCATGTAATTTAAATACATTTTGACAAAAAATATTAGTGAATAGATCAGGGAAGTGAAAAATTAGTAACCTATTTAGCTGAGACAAACTCATTCCAGGTATCCTGGGGCGAGCTGTTCCGACGAGCGAGTCCACTCTTTCTGGACCCATCATTATCTTGGTCCTCTCCATGTAGTCCATGTGGGTTTTGAAGAGTTCCGTGTATCTGTCATGAAGCTTTCCATACTCTTTTTTCATCTCTGATTCTCTCTCCTCCAGTCGTGATACTGGTAAGAAGAAAATTACACAAGTTACCTAATATATTCAGCGCTATAGTATCACTGAGCAACAAAAATTTTCAACAGTAATGCAGCACTGCTGACACAACAGCGGCTAAGGTAAGGCAACTCCTGAAATAATTTTCGCACTTGGATAACCAAAATGGACCTTAGGGATCTTATTCCAATTGCTTCGAGTCTTAAGTATTAGATTCATTCAGTACCATGCAAGATGATGGTTCAAAAACCACTTCATAAACCTGATTAAGTTACTTGTTGCCAAAAATAAATTAAGCGCCAATTGGCTTGAATTTATGCTAGAAATATTTAAAAAAACCTTTTTTTCTTTTAGAATGCCACAATGGTTTGTGACTGCATAAGCACAATTGTGCATTGAAAATTTTGGCAATGACACCGTAAAACACTTGCAACCACTTTTGTTCTAACCCAACACAAAAATGATAACGTTTTAATGGAACTTGAAATAAATGAGACCATTTGGACGCGATTTAAATAGGAGGAATACATACCATGATCAGAAGAATTTTTTCCTTTCAGTTCCAGCATCCTTACTATGGACTCCAGGCTTTCAATTTTGCTATGTAGATTCTTCCTATCATCCTCAGCAACATCTTCAATTTCCAAAAGTTTCTACAAAGGAGTATGTGGGTTAACCAGTCATTGAACATAGCTTTAACTATATTCTCAACACACCCATACAATACCTGTTCCGAAGCCTTTCTCAACTGTTTCTCCCTCTCATACTGTGTCACCAGCTGTTCATTATCTTCCCTAAGAAGCTCTAATTCTACTTCATGCTCTTGATTTTCCGTGTATGAAAGATCTAAACACTCTAAAACATTGACAACAAGAGGCATTAACTCTTTCACGACATCTTCATCGTACTTGCTAATCATTTTCTCAAACTCTTGATAAATACTTCCAGCCAGAGATTGTACATTTTCTGACATAACAATATGAGAGTCCTCATGAGTGCCATACACAGTTTCTTGTTCCAACTCCATCATGATTGTTCTGTCACGACACTTTAAAATGTAATTTCACGACCCATTTAACTCACTAAAACACCTTATCTACAAAATTAGAAATATAAAACCAGGACTAGAGATTTGCTTTATCATTTAAGCCACAGCACTTTAGACACATCATCTATCGCCATTGCTGAACCGCCTACTGCAACGCCAACGTAAAATAACTGCGATATACATTCGATCCATAAAAATTTGGCATGAATGGAAAACAAATTAATTAAAAACAACCTGATATTTCAAAATCGATAAATTATTCTAAAATGGTTCAACTTCACGAATGAGTAACCATCATTCCCCTTAGCGCATCACCAAATAGAAATCTGCAGTAGTAGCGCTATTTACGTAACGACGTGAAAATAGACAACTATAATTATATTCAATTGTCAACTTGTCAACACAAAAAATGGCGGTGAATATGGGCCCGATGGGTCATATGGGTATGATGGAATCATATCCACCTGATTATTTTAGACCTCCCCTTATCCACATACAAACCACGTGAGTAAGCAATGAAATTTTTGTGGAAATTTCAGACATTATGCCCGCTAAAGGCCCTATATTGGCTGCAGTGGTATATGGTTATTGGGGTGTATCAATGCATATAATAATTGTATATCCCCACCTTTCTGTTGTTTATTGCACATGATATTAGCCCTTGCTGAAAATAATAACAATTATATTTTAGAATGGGTGATTTTGTTCTGGAATTATATTGGAACCATGCTCCACTAGCCTGTAAGAATTTTGCTGAATTGTCAAGAAGAGGCTATTATAACGGAACCAAATTTCATAGAATAATTAGAGATTTTATGATACAAGGTAAGCATAAAAACCTCTGCTAATGATTTTTTTATTGCCTCTTCTTTGGTAACATTTTATAATTTCAATGGATTTTAGGGATTATTAAAACTCGTTTGGAGAGCGGTCTGAAGTTATGGTTTTGGCAAGCCATACCCGATTTTACGTTAAATAGTATCACATATCCTCCTTGAGTTTTACTGATGTCGAATGAAAATAAAGCATCCACATCACGACGTATGCACAAGGACTTCATTGGTTCTTAACCAAGGTATCGGTCGCAATTAATTTACGAGAGAGAACAAAAACTCCATACCACTATTACCACATTCCCTTGACATAGTTCAATTAAAATTGCCTGGTTTATAGAGATTGCTCGCTGAAATATACCTTTATGCTAATCTGTAAAATTTGTATATGAATGCATGGCGGTGAGAAGTAAAAATAACGATAACAGTTGGAATACTAGAAATCTTGGTTATACGATCAATAAATCGTATCAATTTCAGGAGGAGATCCTTCGGCAACAGGGCGTGGTGGTGATTCAATTTATGGAAGAAACTTTGTCGACGAGGTACACGATGAATTAAAGCATACAGGTACGACGGGTATATTATACATCCAGGTGAAATTCGAGATAAAAATCAAATTTACGTTTATTCCCTCATATTTCACAAGGATTTCTTCAGTCCCCAGCCAAAAGGATCGGGAAAAAACCTTGCATTTGAAATTAATTTATATATGTTCGGTAATAAATGAGGCATGATAGTAAAAAGCAGTTTATATAACACTTGGGTTATAATTTTTCATGTAATCTTGCCATATTACTTTGTATAGTTGAGTGCTTGCGTGTCCCAACTGGCAGCATGTGGTTAGATAAAAAACACCTGTGTCCCTTGATCATAGGAAAATCAAACAATACATGACGACTTATATAAGAAGACTTACCATTGAGCCTCTTACCTCTGTGTGGAAGTACAGCTGGCATGCTGGGTACATGGCTATTGAAACTACCTGCATTCATAAGGAGAAAAGAAAAGGGGGATCTTCCCTGAAAAGATTTAATGCTTATAGACAAATCCTAATAACTTTTGATGTAAATAAGGTATTCCCCAGCATTTCCATTGATTTAACTACATCAGAGTTAAACTTTTAAGAAACTTAAAACATGGTTAAAAATAAGCACCCCACAACAGATGGTTGCACATACTTTACCAGATTATGTATGTCACAGTACTAATTCTAAGTTAACAGTTTTCAAACAAAATGTTGTCACACACATGGGTAGTCCCCTTTCCCAGCCAAACAGTTCCTCAAAAATTTTGAAAGGACCATCAAATTCTCCAAATAGACATTTTGTGTTCACTTACATCTATTATGTTGATAATGTCTTCACTATCTTTGATGCTTCCCTAACCATTGTACATGACTTTCTCGCTGACCTCAATAATGTTTCCACATCTATCTCATTCACTATGGGAATCAAATCCAAATATCCCTACCCCTCCTGGACATTCTCATCAAAAGGTTCCCCAATGATACTTCATTCTTTGAAATAAACGAAACATTCACTATCTCATAAACAGCCTAGTTGTTAAAGATGAATTTTCCCAAGAACTCATTTACATAGAAAACACACCCTTGGTTACCACACTGATTTTATCTACTGCATCCTCAAAAAACAAAAATTCAGATGTATTTAATTGGCCACACCTTTCTCCTGCATCCTACAAAAAATATATTAAACTCCAATTCTGTCTTCCACCAAATGTCTACCTCTATTAAGCACCAAAACAGAACCACCACCTTCTCCAGTAAATATAATTTAAAAAACATTCACCTGTAAAAGATGGTACCCCTAGCCTTCATAAATTTTGTGCTTGCAGAATCACATACCCCAGTCCTTACAATTAATCATCTACTGGACAAACGAAATATCACCTGCTCATTAGATCCAAAGAACATTTATGATGCAATGGACCAGAAAAATCCAATTACCCAAACACTTAATTGATTCTTACCACACCATGTCTCCCACAGACAGCTTATTAAAATTTGTGTGAATTCTTATTATGACCAATTAAGAATATTAATCATTACATTTAACCTAATGAATTGCAGGAAAAGTTGTCTATCACGCACTGCATTTTATGGCTCTTTACTTTTGATTTTATCAAATTAAACCATATTTTACGTATTCTTTCTAGTAAAGTACCATTTTAATGTTTTATAAATGTTTTTGTGCACATGCAAAGTCTTGTGCATATGATATTGTTTCTGCTATTAGTGTGTATTAATTTAACCTTTTACTGGCCTCTGACACCATTAGTAACTCAGATTTCACTTATACGAGTACTGACAGCTACAGATTCATTAATTTGAAAGTAATATCTTACCAAAACTTAAATCTTTAGGAGCTGGTATACTATCAATGGCCAATTCGGGACCCAACACAAATGGTTCTCAGTTTTTCATTACTTTGGCACCCACTCAGTGGTTGGATGGAAAGCACACTATTTTTGGTATGTATTACATTCTTTCTTACTTTTGGACTAGAATTATGTGGTGAAATTACATTAACACTGATGGCTGTGAGAACTATGCTGGTGGGAGCACTGATAATGGATTATAACCTTGCCCAACTGATCGTATGGCAAAATCCAGACAAAAGGTAGTCCATAAGCATGTTTCTCTAGGATGTGGTTGAAAAGGCAGTGGGTCCCAGTGGTATGGACTTTGATGTGATGGTTTAGACTGGATTAAAAGAAAGGAAGGGGAAACCATTTCAAATAGTTATTCCAATGATTATGGTACTCAGCCAACGGTTAGAATTATCAGGTCTTTTAGGCTATGAATTGCAAACTAAGATGTATAGGATAAACTGTAATGGACTTGTAGGGGAACGGGTTAACTTCTCTCCAAAAAAGAGGGCACTTTGTAAATATACTTATGTACACATGCATGTTCATACTGTTCACTGCATGGTAAATACCAGAAAGTAATCAAAATCCCTCCCAGACACTTAAAAAGGGGACATATCCAAGAAAACCCAACATCTGATTACACTACCTTGGGGGGCAGTTGTCATGCCGGGCAGTAGGGGAGTCAATGACTCCTTTGTCGTCATGGCCACTCATTGTTGAGTGTGATTATGGCACTATTGTTGAAACCAGTTGTGTCAAGGAGAAAGTTAATTGTGGAAATGTATAGTTCATTTTACCTAATACATATTCATAATTTCCATATACATAGTTACAGCTGTGTGTTGATCATATAAAACTTGTTTTTTTTACTTTTATTGTGTATGTTAAGCAATTATTCACTTATGATATGCAATACTAGGCACTCTAGAACATGATACATATAATAGTTACTTTCATACAGGTCATGAATTAGCTATTATATGTATCAAGATGCCTGTTGGTCAGATATTGTAATAAATAGTAATAGAAGTCAAAAGCAAAAATACAGATTAAACACTGCTCTATTTTGAGATATTCACACAATGTTGGAAGATAATTTTTAATTATCTATGCCCACCCACCAGTCTTTGCTTGCTGGGAGACTCAACAGTCAGAAAATGTGATAAATGTCACTTGAAGGTGTGACACTATTTCTCATGTAAGTCTAGAAATATCTCAGTAACTTTAATAATATTGCTCTCTAGATTTAAAGATGTCTTAATGCCTCATTTTCAAATATTTGACTCCCACAGTCCAAGTAATGTAATGTTAGGAGGTTGATGTACAGTGCAACTCCATCAAGGTTTCTGATGTATCACAATGCTTAGAATCACCCAAGCAAGAAAAAAATTGCAACTCTCACTTTGACTCATTTTGTCAGATGACAGTTTTGCCAGCATTCCAGTCAGCATCTTCAGGTCTGAGTTTGGCCTGAAGATGTCAACTAGAATGCCGGCGACACTGCCACCCAACGAAATGGAGCAACCTGAAAGCTTTGGAGTCATCTTCTAATTGCTCCAAAATGTCTGAAATTGCACAAGATTTTTCTTTCTTGGTAATTATTTCCTTAGTAAACATTATCATGTATGGGCTAATTGCAGCCACAAAATCTATGCACTGTCTTAATAGTGAATTACTCCTTGGTAAATTTATACAAAGCATCCTTGACAAATTTTACACAATATCTAGATTTGCAATATGCATTGCTAATTGTAATTGAGACAGTGGTTGTTTGGTAGACATGGGTTTGAAGCACGCTCACCCTGCCTCAGTGTCATAATTATACTCGCACAGTTGATATTTTTTTTCAATGCCCAACTTGATTCCAGTATAGCTTATTTCCATCGAGCCTTCGTTATTAGAGAGGCTACATTAGCAGATTTCATTCAAGGGCTTATTTTTCAAATAATTGCTTTCTCCATTTAATCCAAATGCTACAGTAGAATAAGTGGTCAAAGTAATGTAAAATAGATAGTCATAGTAATGTAAAATTATTAATCTTTTCAACTATTTACCAAAGGAAAGTCTTAAAGATGAAAGTAACTTTAAAGTAGAACCATTTATGTAATTTATTATGTTTACTGTGCATCTTGTATTATGTCTGAAATGAGGTTAACATCCATGACAATCTTCTAAGATGCTCATTCCAACCCTTTTATCTCAGAGGATGTGTCAGTCGATGCAAACTAATGTTTTTGTATTCTTTCTCATGCAGGACGGGTACATTCTGGAATGAACACCATCAAAAGAATTGGATTAGTTGAAACGGACACAGGAGACAGGCCAGTTGATGATGTCCAAATAATTCAAGCTATTCCCAAACCATACTGAAATAACTATGTATAAACTATTATATTCAGTAATAAACTGAAGTTTTATAAACTCCATTGCTTTTATTTGTGCTCATTTCAGTTGTTCTGTAAATGCCCTGGTAGCAGGGCCTGCTCAAGACTTAATGAATTATAAAATATAGTTGGTGCAAAATGTATAAGTACCCTGTTGCTTATGCAGGGTTAAGAGTCATAATACTGTTCTTTCACAAGTACTCTATAGGTAAGTGGTAGTTGCACACTCAATGTAACTCTCTAAACCTTCGGTGGCTCATTGAAGGGCTGTGAATCAGAACTTTCCCATTTGATATTAAATATTAATTACACACAGGGTATTCTAATTAATGACAGTTAAAAACATTCGGGAAGAAATTAATGATATTTGATAGTATTAGGCTCTATTTAGTGAAACCTCATGATGATTAGGAGAAAAAACTTCCAAGGTTTCACAGAAATCTTATTTAAACAAAAAATACCGGTTTTGTCAAATAACTTCCCTGAAATCTAACTGCCATTGATTCTTCATTCTTGCCAGTAACTTTTTGAAATCGAGATGACACTTCATAATTCACACCAAATTGCAGTTACTGCCGATAACTGCCCCATGATAGCCATTGCAATAATTTTGGTTCCCCTACCTCTGCTTAACGATGTAGTCACTTCAGTAACTTCTTAGATCTCCTAACATCATCTTAAGTGGTATTAAGAGTATTAAATTGTCACCACTAATTTACAGGCCTTGCAGCACCCCACTAGGTTAAAAAAAATGAGAAAATGACCAGTTGAATGAGAAAAA
>LYUA01004416.1:35446-52666 GCA_002093875.1 Calopteryx splendens | reverse complement strand
TTAACGGAAGGTAGACTTTGAAGCCACTAATGCAGTAAATAAGAATATTTATGCAGTTCAGCAAAGGTCAAGGGAAATCACTGAAACTACAAGGAATTGGAGGTAGCGATGGTAGCCTACAACTGGAAGACGGCCATGAGCAAGACCATATTATTCTACTTGAAATATCACCTATCAACATTTACTTCAGCTCAGAGAATAACTAAGCTCCCATGTCTTTTCTATTCAAATGATATATAACTGAGCAAGTTTGAACCTAAAGTGGGTTCAGGAAAACCACTACAGTCTTCATAATATGATTATTTTCATGATATCAAAATTCAATAGGACCAATTTCGTATAATTTGGTTAACTAGTAGAAGCATATTTCAGTGTTCCAATCAATGGAACAATGCAGGAAGATATCAGTGCATATGGCAACCACCTTCTCTACTATTTTAAGCACTAAATTACAAAGTATGGTCAATATAGCGTGCAATACCATAATCTGCCTCACAGTATGTTGCTTTTGTTAGTAATATTTCTTGTTTAAATTAGAAATTGTGTTTAACATCACTATAAAACTTGCCACATTTAATAAGTTTACTGGTTTCTTGATTTTAATAATAATAGCTGTAAGGCTTTCTTCCGGCAATGAATGTGGCGTCGACTGTGTGATCTAGAGCTTTCCTACAGCTATAAAAATCTGATGTGACTACTTTTAATATTTGACATTAAGCTAGTAAATAAATGCACAACTGTTTTCTGACTCTATTTAAAATACTATGGGGCAGTTCTGACATCATGCTCGCACATTGGTGGTATTAAGATAATTCCATTAACAATCGTTTCTTCTTAGCTTTCAAATGGCAGTCAAACAAAGTCCATTACTTTTCAGGCTGACAAAAATCAGAATGGGCCTACTTCAGACTTCACAGTCAACCGAGTTAGCAAGTCCACTTTAGGATTACCAATGGATAAATTGGCCACTGCAAACATGATCTACAATCAACTATATACATACCTCAATTGTGGTTAGGTGCAACAGTAATATGCATGTGCATTCAACAGTAACAGCTCAGTTATATATGCAAACACAAGAATTATCTTCTTAGAAGACAGTGCAACCTCTATATTGGCAGGTGATTTCAACATTAATTTTGTATAACTATACAAACAAGAATATTACAAATGTACCTAGCATAATAGTAGATGAATATTTCTATGTATTTAAAGAAATAAAAGTGCTTCCTATACAACCCAAATGCTGACTCTAGTAAGTGAAAATTCTATAATGCCAATTAAATAGCTTCCCCTCTGTTACCCTGTCTCAATGTAACTTCTTCAGTAAGTCAAGTTGTAACATATTTAAGAAAAACAAAAATTGAAATAACAGAATTGTGTCCACCAGCACATCAACAGTAGAATAGCACACATTTCATACAAGTAACCACCAAATTGCATGGCAGTAATTCTTATCAAGAAAATTTTCAATTCATGATGACTTCAAAATCGTATTCATGTGAAAGGTTTCTCAATTTTCATCAGTTTACTCCCAAATTTCAAGATAAAATGATTGAATAATATTAATACACAGAAAAATAACGTGATCACACTTTCCTTCAAACATCATTCGTGATATTTTACTAAAAGGCAACCCTTAATCAAGTAATAAATGAATTAAGTGCTAGGAGTCAATGGGACTAAATATTTAACTTCATTCCACATGTGTCACTCAAAGTCTCAACATATTTCTTTCGTGTAAAGTATTCAAAGTTTCAAGGCTATGTTATGGTAAATTTGATATTTAATGGAGATCAAGCTCTTTCCAGACAAGATGGGATTACGTAGGCATGGTAAACAAATAAGGAAGAACACACAAACATATAATATATACATACACAAAAACAATAGTACACTGGGTGTCATTTAATTTGTTCACATACTTATGTAAATTAGACTCAACTGTAAAATTGTCACACAGTATTTAAACATTCAAACAGCAATATATTGTATAAATATTCACTGTTACTGAGTAAGAACAAATTTAATGAGGATTTTATAAGATCATCATAGAAAAACTACTATTTCAAATCCAAACCTTGTCATAACATTAGAAATTCAAAATACATATTTCAAATAGATACAGTGGAGTTATGTTAAAAAGTCTATCACAGAACCAGATAGTGACATAACCTCAGGAAACTTCCACAAGAGTAATTACATCCCATGAGTGAATATTTGAAGACTCATCAAATTCAAACAAGCAAGGAAGGAAATTTCTACACTCGATATGAGAACTTTCTGACATGGTTCCACTGTAATAATAGAATAATACAGAATACAAAATGCATGAAAGGTTTGACTATTTAAATGTCTGAGTGAAAGTTCAAACTTTCATGGGTGGGTAAAAATATAAATAAATATTTCATTCGCATATTTTACCAAAATACTGAGCATCTATCTTCTTCATTTATGAACACATATAATAAGGATTAAGCACTGAATGATCCTTACATGAAAACAATCATGGAGGCACATACCGTCAAATTTCACATTGAACATGTATGTTAAACACCATGCATGGACAGTTACACTGAGAATGAAATACTCAAAATGTCTGATATTGATATAAAACATTTACATACCATAACCACAAAAATCTTATGCCAGTATAAATTGGAGTTGAAACACTTTAGGGATAAATTTAAGTAGAAGATTTCTTCCATACTTAACTCCATTAACAAACAGCCATTCATGACACAATATTAACAATACACAAGACTTTTATCAAAGTCTAAATCATAATTCAAACATAAACAGAGAAGTCCAACTGAAAATTGTTTTCATCATCTGGCCATAATGTAATAATACATTAGGCCTTCTACAGCCACAATATGTGGAATATATTTCACTAACATCAGATAATTTACTGACCCTGTAAATCGCATATAAATGAAGGAGAGAGTTTTTAATGTAAAATCTAAGAATATTCTTATGACAGCATGAGATATCTATTCGAAAAACAATTTCTTCTGTAGAGTGCATGTCCACCAATACACTGATTGATGACTCAAGTTAATAAATTATCAAAAAAAATTACAAAACTTTGCAAATATCCATTTGTACTCGGTGAATAAAAAAGACAGCATTGTTGGCAATTCACTCATTCTTTTCAATGAGAAGTATCCGAGAAAAAACTGGTTTCACGATTCTTTGAAGGCAATGCTTACTGTATGCCACAATGAATACAATGTTGATTACTTATGAATAACACACAATAAACTTCATCCTTATGGACATAATTACAGAAACACACACTGTATAATGGTAGCATCAATAATGTAAATAAAATTTGAATTTGATACAAAATGAAAACCAATTTTAAAAAATCTGAGATTCCATCAAATGAGCTTCAATTAAACTATTAAAATTACCTTAATATAATATACAGTTAGTCCTCAATTCAACATATCCTACTTGATTGAATATAAATTGCTGTTGCATGGTCTCATTAGTCCCAGAGGGAAATCCTATTTTGTGAGAAATCTCATTCTAAAATGACAATGAATGCATTCTAAATTCCCCACATACATATAGCTAAAAACTGTAAATGGCATTTAAAAAATGACCACCAGTATTAACACAAGGAAGTAATTACATAATGCCAAGGTAAATATAAAAAATATTGCTTCACACCAACTTTCTTTTTTTCAGATTTTGTATACATCTCCCAGCAAATATGCATTTAACTTCACAAGTTAACACTTTAAGAACGTTGCCTGTTCAGTTATTTAAAGTAAATTACAGGTGAGCTACTTAGCTTCACCCCAACTCATTTCTTAACTTAATATTTTATTATAAAATGTACTGCTAATAATTTAATGTTACATGAGAACATTTTAATGAGATGATGAATGGGACTAATAAATAGATTCAGCACAGTGAAAATAATAAAAAAATGTACAGAGGTGAATGCACTTTCCTCATGCTTTTAAGTACTGTGATATTTTTATGCATAAAAACAATAATCAGATGTAACTATGCATACAGAACTAAGTGGCAAATTAAAATTCACTTCACATGGCTTCTCATAATTAACACAGATTCTTGTTTACCACCCCTCCCCAGCAACTTGTTTTTGGTCTTTGAATTTTGGGAAAAAATAATTTTTATTCATTTTGATAAATTTTCACTAAAAAACAACTAATAAGCCAATCGAATTAGTGACCATAAACAAAAGCAATTTCCTTGCACACCACGTAAACAGGACTAACTAAAGGATATGTATGTAGGTATGTAAAGCAGAATATACGACTCGTAATTATATCTTGAGGGCCGAGCATTGGAAAATCAACTAAGTAATCTCGGCAGAAAAATTGCTCATCTACGTATGCAATGACTTTGGTCAGACTCTTCGTAGATGATCACTTTGCGCTGTTTCTTTTTTTAACTTCCTCTGTCAAACTCGGCGACAATTTGGAAATTGTTTTTATAAGACACGAACTTGAAATGAAGTTTTCAGGATACTTTTGGGCATCACGTTCCATTTCCTATGAATACCATTACAACCTTGGAGGGTCTTGGGGAACCCTGGAGGAGGCCATGCATCCTTATGTAAGATGCTCACCTTTTTTTTTAATACTATTTGACAAGGGGGGAAACGTCCACGTGGCAGACAAGAAAATATGGCATGTGAAGGCAATTTTGTTTTTCCGTGGTCGAAATATAAAAAAAGACTCATTTAAGGTGGTACTTCACAGTAAACTACTATTGAAGCCATAAGAGAAATTTGATAGATGAAAAGGTAATCTCCATATCACACCAATTAAGGGGCTGGATTACCAAAGAAACATCCTACTACCTCCAGGGTTGTGGCTGTAGCTCATAGGTTTACAAAAAACACCATAAGTTTATGCAATCCCGATGGGCATAAATTTGCATCCTAATTTTTTCCTGCCATGGATAAAATTAATACACGTATTTAGTCCCGCATATGAGACCCATTGCTCAATTGGACCAAACATCAATTTTGTCATAGCATGCTACTTTTATTCACTTGACCTAAATATTAGGAAAATATTGCAGTTATCTTGCAACAGCGAATTCTTCAGTGAATCAGACATTTGCTGTTCCAAATATAACTTCAAGAAAATCAAGAAATATGAGCATCTTTAGGTTTTGTGCAAATTAAGCTTTCATGGATATATTCGGTCTGCTGTATTTTCATGGAAAACTACCTGTCAAGCATTAAATGGCTTCCTGCAAATTTAAAAATCTCCAGAGAATTCTTCAAATAAATCAAGCATTCATTAGAACAGTCATCAGAGAGACATAGTCACATAAGCCCTTATCAATTAATCAAAAAACTTAAGCTAAAGCAGCTTGTTTACTCGTGTACTTTAAAAATATGCAATTAAAAAAAGGTTTATGTACATTGTTCCAACAATTTATACCTTTTAGGAAAAAAAACATGATTTGAATTGAGGACTTACTGGATAATAAATGTGAGATTGTATATCTAACAGTAGAAATAGTTATTTACCAGAATATGTAAACTGAAACAAAAGGTATCCTTAGCAAAATATCATTAACAAAAGGAGCAGGTAAAATACCCACTCAACCATTGAAACAAATAATCCCTTTCTTTATGTTCATAGAAACCCCATGTAAACCATTGTTATAAACACCAAAAATCTCTTAAAAATTCACCAAAGACAAAATATGGAGCTCTGTAAAAATACATATTACTATGCAAGAGGGGTAATTGGTTTTACCAGGGTAGCATCACACATTAATTCTAAGCACACTTGTGAATATTCTAAACATTGGGCAGTCTGTCCTGAACAACAGCATCAACAAAATATATTAAAAACTTAGATACTAAATGTTTAGTACCTAATTTACTCACAGCCATTACTTCTCAATACTCCCTGCTTAACCTACTTATGATCACACATTTTTTCTAGGCTCAGGATCTGGACTTCTCCGAGTTGATAAGGTCCTGTGTCTCACTGGGGAATACAGAGATTCTAATTTGGCCAAATGTAATGAGTTCTCTTCTTTCTTCTTTAGAATTGTTCCACCTGTAAAACCTGTAATGCAACAAAATAATATAAATAACACTTTCATGACAGAAATTATGGATTGAACCCTAAGGCCAATTGGATGTAAGGATTTAATTGTATGGAAAGAGATACTGGATGATTGTGATGCATTGGATCCTCTCTGCAAGATTTCAATTCAGGGTCGTGGATTATAATTGGGGTCATTTTCTACGGTTAGAGAAAGTTTTGTAACAGCATTAAATACTAAACATAATATTCTAACCTGCCCCTCCAAACGTGATCTTTATTACCTAATTTCAATTTTCACTTGGAACTATGAGGAGAAAAAATGGAAAAAAGAATTTTTTAAAATGGGGTAGGCTTAGTTTTGTTTTTGAGCCATTAGGCTGGAGCATAGGACCAAAAATTGTTGATCGGAGAGCTGAAATGAGCTAGTCGAGAACGGCTTAAAAGTACATGTTACAGGGCAGATAGCTCATAATGGAAATATAAGGGGAGGGATGTGAGAAAGACTACTTCTCTCCCAATTTTTTCTGAAATATGATTGCCCATTGAGAATAAAATAATTACTATTTTATTAAATGTCTAAAGTTAATGAGATAATCTCAGTAATAAATCACCTTAGCAACATGGTAAACAATATGGAGCCGAGTATTTTTACCATGAATGACTGCAACAGTCACATTAATTTTGAGAAATTACAATGCTCCACACACAGCCGAGAACAGTTTGTAAAAGTAGGCATTATGTTACCCTCTTTTTAGATTAAAAAAACACCAACTTGGGCATTTGCCACATTATTTGAGCAAAAATTGTCAGCTAAATTGCATGAAGCATTCCTTCACCGGTTCACAAGAGACAAATTTTTTATAATCTTCAGTTCAGATTACTTTCTTATGTGCTTTATATATTTGAATACAACTCACCAAGTGCTTAAAAAACCACTCCAAGTATAGTCATTTTTCATTTACGGTTGTCCAGATAAATATAATCAAAAGAGTACACCAGTTCAAAAAAAGGTTTTTAAAAATCTTCAGTTCAAACCACTATAAAATGTTTTGCATGTTTTTGAGTAGTTCTCATTGAGAGGTATAAAATGATACCACATTAAGCTGGGTTGCTCCCCCTTTTGTCAACATAAACAGTGAAACAGATAGAAAAATGCAGCTGCACACCATTGACAATTATTGCACTATTTCTCCCACCCACAGGGAGGGAGGGGTGAGTTGTTCGTATGATATATTACACATCATGCAAATTGGGCTAGATGCTGTTTAGGCAATTGGGAAAAAATATTGTGCAGAATATATTTCAGTGATATAACAATTTCAGTTGAGATTTACTTTTGTCTTAGGCGGTTAGCTGTTAGTCCCCCATATTACCTGCATTGTAATATGCAGTCCTACATCAAAATTGGATCTTCTAAAACACCAAGGTGATCTGAGTTATTTTTTTAAGATATCAATTCAATTTCTGTGAAGTACCAATGTATTAAAGCATGACAATTTATAGCCACTATTCCAAGGAAGTTGCAGATGGGTTCTCCTGGAAGTATTTGTTAAAATCACGTGACACTAACATAGCTCCCATTGCCCATCAATCATGCAATTTGTGAAAATAAGAAATATACATAATATCACTATTCAATTTCTTCTGAGGAGTTCATGCAATTTAAAGAAAAATGTTCTGGAAGCATGTATGTATAGTCTTTGTCCAGTAATTAATAAGCATCAAAATTCAATGGCCATTCCAAACAATTGGGTTAGTCAGGATGGCAATGCACTAGCCTAATAACCTGAAGATCTACATCTACATGTTTACCTGTAAGGCTTTCAATGGTGTAGGAGAGGGGGTGCAAACTCCAATGAAAAGGAGTAGGGAATGGGAAAAATATTACATATGGTACAGCACTTTTTCAGTTGTTGCTATTATGTACAAATAGTCTATAAAAAAAGAAAACATATCTTTTGGTTTTGAAATATCTTGCTGAAAATTTATGTTCATGGCCTAGTCTAGCAAATACACATTGGACTAAACTTTAAGAGTGAAGCCACTCAACGCTAATTATTGCAACAATTTCAATCAGATTTTAACTTTCTGCTCTCTAATGACGTTCAACCTAGTTCTGCAAAGGTAAAATTTATCATCATCTTATAGCAGATTTTTCTGAACAGTGCAGACCTATGGTTGCAAGTTCAAGTGTTACATTGAACATGGAATTACCTGTGTTAACTTTGGTGTTTAATCCCCAGTGAAACCTAACAACAAGCCAAGCTAACCAGGATTTCACTAACACGCTGGTCTACAGAAATGCAAAAGAAAAACCATTTAGGCTTTCTCAAATGCAAACTTGTAACTGTGTTATAATACATAATGCTGATTTCTAGAAATCGGGTGTCCACCAAATTGAGAATTAAAAATGACTACAGATTTCCCAGTTTTCCCAGCAAAAAAAAATTCCTATGCATTATATGAAATAATATTTCTCCTTTTCCTCTATGGAACCAGAACGGCAAAAAATAGATATTTTTGAGCATGTAGGGAAGAAGTTAATGTGAGAGTTTTAAAATGATACCACACTACACTAACTAGTAATGTGTAGTCATGTGCAGTACAATTTTAATAATAGGTCTATCAATTTTGGGTCTAAATTTTTATTGGTAAAACATTAGTGTGCTTGTCTGCTGATATAATAAATAAATGTGACTACATATCCAACTTGGTCTGGCTGGTGGTCTAATTAAATATATGTGCTCACATGATCACAATATAATATAAATTACGATTTGACATATTTATTAATTTCTTGGCAATTTTACAGGGAGGTACTCAATATCTTCACACATTTACACAATAATATCAGTGATAACGTTATATCCCATGCCATTCTGTGTGTAATCACATTAGAAATTCCGGCTACTAAAAAGAGAACTATTATTTTGTAATAGGATATTTAAGGGTTAGTGATGAGACTGCGATAAGCCTTATACTGCTACAAAATGATCTACTAGTACAAAATTATATACAATGAAAAG
The DNA here is from genome assembly GCA_002093875.1 of Calopteryx splendens. Classification (NCBI taxonomy): domain Eukaryota; kingdom Metazoa; phylum Arthropoda; class Insecta; order Odonata; family Calopterygidae; genus Calopteryx; species Calopteryx splendens. The sequence goes on along the minus strand of LYUA01004416.1, from coordinate 43,584 downwards.
AAGAAGCAAAGTGTGCAAACTTCTCTGTACTATTTCTTCATAAAGGATGAATGATCATCATAATCTTCTACTTTTACCATCTAATAAGTAATTTTCAAGGGGAGAATTATCCTAACAATTACTTTTAGGCTGAAACCTGGGTAGGAAAATAATTTTTACGTGGACTATACAAAGTATTATCTTATTTTCAGTGATGAAGTTTCATAAACTGATGCCTGAAAATTTTAGGAAGAAGGTAAGCTATAATTTCAATTTTTGGCTGTTTTTAATTTCAAATTTGGAAAAAAATAAACATCAATTTGTTATTCATGGGAGTTATATAAAATAAAAGATAAAATATCTTTTATTTTATATAACTCCCATGTTGAATTAATTTTGAATTAAATTGCTAAAAGGCAGGGAAAGAAATTCATCTTCAGTTAGAAGGTATCCTAAATTTAATTTAATAACTCCTCTTGAAAATCAGGTAGCATCCACAACTTGAGTTAAGGATTTTATTGTTACATTGTTACTTAGTCACTAGATTCAGTCAACGAATCATTTATTCCATTTTTATGATTAAAGATGGAATCTATTGACTGATGTTACTTTCATATCATAGTATACAAGAAATTAGCAGAATGGAAATACTTTCATTCAAAAGGTGTACTTAGCATATAGTTTACAAGACATCAATATATTAATGCCAAAGGTAATGGTGCTACTTCATCAAAATATCCCTGCAGATGATGTAGTCTTGTTTAGGATAAAATTCAATACAAGACTTCTACAAGAACTTTGGATTACATCTCAAATACCACTCAATAGATATAGAGCTAAGTTTTGATGATTAGAAAATCAAAGGGACAAGAAAACATATACACTAATTTCCGCAAAAACTTACAACACATATTTACCACACTTTTATCACATAAAAGAAATAAAAATCTCAAAAATGGGGAAATTTCATGGTCAATTTCAGTAAATTGCTAACATATTACAGTGATACTCATTTATTGCAACTTAATTTTGCAAGACCAGGTCTATGTCTTCCAGCATAAGAGTTCATCTGTGACAGTCCATGCTAATAAGTGAAATTAAAAAAAAAACATTCCGACTAGCAGATAAAGAGCTTGGGGCTATGCAAGTAAAACCGTTAAAACTCAAGGAAAATAATGTTGATGCTGGTGAGATCAATTCACACCATGAAGTGGGAGTGATGGGAGGAGCTAGTCTTATACCCCTTTTCCCAACTCATGGTGGGTGGACGTCACAGAGCGAGTAGTCAATGAAAGGCGTTCCCCCTTCCACCACAGTTTCTACTTCTGGGAAAGTTCCTAGCAGGCGAACATCATTGGCAGATTTTGCGAATAAGTGCATGTTGGGTCACCAACAACACGGACACAATACAAATCGCAGAGTAAATCTGGCAACAAACACGGCTAGAGAGCGAAGTAAATCTCACCGCAGTCGGAGAGAGACGGAGTTCCTCCACACTGCATTCCTTGCTACTCTTCTGTGATTGGCTAGAAAAGTGAAAGGTACACCAGCGCATTGAAGGTCAGCCGCCATGAGTTGGGAAAAAGGGCATAGCCCCAGCAAAGATCTATGATTGTCATTTTCAGCCGATTCTATGAGCAAATTAAGCATGATAAGTGCCTAACGCACCTTCAATTATATGTATTCAAATATGGGAGTGAAAAGTAAACTAAAGTGTACGAGAAAGCCAATCAGTATATTAGAATCTCAAGAAAATCTTTCATAAGACACTGTATATTGTATTCTCCACTATTAACATTTTGCAGTGGCATTGAATAGTTTGCTGAATATTTAAAGGCAGATCCAAAAAAGTAAGAACACCGCCACCAATTGACCTACAATTGCCATTCCATCCACTTTCATACAAAATTACTAACTTCATAAGCATTTACGCAACCATGTTTATGGCTCCACTATGGTCCTTCATGAGACTTGTAAACATACAAGGTCAGAATTGTACATGTGGACATGTAATGCAAACCAAAAATGTATTCACCAATCACAACATCTGCTGACATTGCTTTCAATTGTTCAGTTCGCAATTCATACACCCATTACACAAACTAATGAAGTTTAACTTCTTAAAATTCTTTTTTATCACTTGCACAAGACAATGCATGCAATGTCTTCTGAGCAGTGAAGCCAACCTACAATAAATCAAAGTCAAGAGGATGCATTTCTGAAAGCATGTAGTCAAATCGGAAAAAACAACAGCAATATTTCTGATGGGCTAGATAATCCCTGCACTTTTTCTTACTTTTGCCCCGATTTTCAAAATCTCTGCATAATTCCCCCTTTTCCCTTTCCTCCTAACTGGTGGACACCCACTAGGAAGGGCTGAAATCCAGTGTAAAAACACACTAAAAGGCCAATGCTGCATGTGGTAGCAAAAATATGCTGTGACTGATATGCAAAACTTTGATGAGTGCCAGATAACACCACATAATATGAACAGATGAATAATCAATGTCCTATGACTAACTAGCATAAGCCATTAATATTATAATGGAAGTGACAATCAAGTGCATACTGTCACTGAACCAAACAGACTCAGGCCATTCATTATAACCAACTTCTGATAAATTACATGACATACGGTGCCACTAATACTTCCACAGTTCAGCAGTACGTAGTAGCATAGTTCTGTGACAAGTGTGCAGTCATCTCTGAGCTCCTACTGCAAATCTTAAACATATTTAGCATATTTATCCGAGGATAGAGAGAAATATTATTGAGAATGAAAACATGCATTTAGCCATCATTAATATTAAACTCTTCAAGCCTTAATTGGAAATTGCAACATAATGGAGGGTGATTTGCTTTGAGGGAAGCTGGAGTTTTGTGCTGTGATCATTCAATTTGTTTGCAGATGATGCCAGTTAGTGGGAGAGGCAACTATAACATGGTCCACGTGGAACTACCATATACCTCTACTGTGCATACTTATGTCACCTAGGATTATTGCATATATTCCCACCAGGGAGCTACTACATGGAAATTTTAGAATAGAGTGAGAATAATGATCGATATACTTTCTTAGTAATAAATGGAAATGTTTTTGGGCTGTGATTTATGACTGTGTACTGAGTACATTAAGTTGCCTATCCAGAGCTAGGTGTCATTCTTTTTATTCAAGATACCTTCATCGACCAAAGATGGCTTACTATGGGTTTATTGCTCACTTTGGCTGTTTCTACAAGCTACTTTTGTTCATGTTTAATGTGACTGGAATTTCATACTGCATGGGTTTTTAATTCACTTATTTAGTTGCTGGAAAAATTCAGAAGGCTGTTGAATGTTGGAGGGGAAACAGAAATGTTATCATACTTACACAAGTTGTCCTTGTGTCTCAAAGGAAATAAATGGCATTTAATCAGTGAATGTATGCATATTTAAATGGCAAGTTCCACTAAAGTTGATGGAACATGATATGCATTCCAAATGAAATTGTCAAAATGAAGGAGGTGAAGAGAAATGCTGGGAAACTGAGAGGTAGATGGAAAACAAAAAATGCTATTTTTCAGACCCCAGTGGTAAATATCAATACATTTGCAGGCAATTCATCTGCAGCATATTTGAAAAAGCGAAAGAAGAAAGAGAACCTGAAGAGTCACATACTTATTTGGAGTGTGCCAAATGAATACCTACCAAATGATTCAAAGGGAGAGAATGGGAAGGAAAATGACTTGAATGATATGTTGAAAAGTAAACAATGGATTAAAATGCACAAACGGGTTATTATTTACCCCATTTTGTGTCAAGTAATACAAGACTATTTTTTTTGCTGTAAGGTAACGGCAAAAATGTTGACATTGTAGCTTGTTAAGCTTAGAATATTTTAAAAGACATAATTGACAATTTGTAGAAGCTGGATCTATATGAATGGCTCAAAGAAGATAATGCCATGGATGATGATGAGAAAGGAGATTCAATACAAAGCACAGCACTGTAGGGCATTTAAGGGCAAATAAGGCACCAAGAAATATATGAAATTCATTGGAATTAATAAAATAAATTAGCAAACAAGACTTTGGCACAGCTCTATGAACTAATCTGTGTAACCAATTCAAGAGAAGAAATATTGTTGGACTTTCAGAAGAATAAAATTGTCCTCATGCCAAAAAAGAGGCCAAACAAATGACATAACTTTCAAACAAATAGCCTGATCAATGAACCATGCATTGAAGATTATGACAAGAATAATTCACAGAAGAATAGAGATAAAAGTGAAAGAGCATTTAAGTGAATATTAATTTGGATTTAGAAGAAGCAAAGGAGCAAGACAAGCTTTTCTTGCTTTCAAGCTTATCGTAGAGAAGAAATTACAAAAAAAGACCAACTGACCTTCATTGAATTTGTGGACAGGAGAAAGCTTTGACAATGTAGACTGGAACTTCTTCATATCCTGAAGGAAATTGGAATAAACTACTAACACAGAAGATAGATACATGCCCTAATAGAGATCAGAGGGCATGGATCAAATGCAGTTAAAGTAGAGAAGAATCTAAAATAAAGGAGCAAAGCAGAGATGTTCATTACTACCCTTGGACTTGAAATGGTATATGTATAAATATATTTATTAAGAAGATAAATGAGGAAAAGAATACGATAAAATGCAGAGCACAGATTCACAAAGAACGGTTTAGCAGTCTGTGATTTGTGGATGACATAACTATACTTGAAGAGAAGAAATATAACCTTATTAGGATAAAATCTTACATGAAAATGAGGATGAAAAAGGACCACAAAATAATTTAAAATGAAATGACATTAGTCAGTAGCTGAAGTAAGGAATTAAAAAAAATAAAACTAGACAATGACATACTATGGCAGGTGGCAACTAAACAAGTGGCATAATTTTGCCACTTCTGAGATGGGATCACCAGCATGGGAAGAAGCAAGAGGGTAATATTGAGCAAAATAGCTCAAGTACCGGTTTTTAATTAAATGAAACAGCCATTGAAATCAAATAGTGTGCATATGCAATAGTATATGATGCCACTTGGAGAAATTCCTTCACGACAAAAAAAAGAAAAAAATGTTGCTGTTCCTCAAAATATACGAGGACTGTTCAATAAAAAGTGGATTGATTTTTATTCACATTATTTATTGGGCAAAAATTTCATTTTATGTTGTTAGCTTAATGTATGAGGGTGGTAAGGGTTTCATTAATTTGATTCCAGTATTAGGTACAGCAGTGACTGCTGTTGCAAGTTGAAACATGTTCACTTTGCCTACAGCAACGATGGAGGTAACACGTCATGAGCAATTGCTGCATTGAAATTTTGCTTTCGCCCGAACAAATTGACAGTTGAGGCCTATGCAATGCTACAGGAGGCTTATGGAGAGTCTATTCTTTCCTATAGCACAGCTACCAAATGGTTTAAAATCCAAGGAGGGAGAATTCATTTCAAGGTGGACCTGGAGATCTATCCACTGATCTTACGGAAGTAAAAATTAACACCACTGCAGCCATTGTGAGAGATGATTGTCAAATAACATCAAGAGCACCATCAGAAATACTGAAAATTTCATTAGGTGCTACCAACATGTTGGTAACAGGAAAATTGCACATAAGACGTGCTAATGTGTTGTGGGTCCTGAGACTGCTCATCCCTGAATAACAGGGCGTTTTAGTGCAGGCTGCCTCACCAATACCTCACAAAAACATAGTGAAGTTTGTTCCCCATTCTTCCTGTAGGCCAGACCTAGTCCCTTGTGACTTTTTCTTGTTCCCTAATGTGAATAAATACCTTTGTGAAAATCAAATAGAACAGGTTTCCACTAACAACAGCTACTGCTGACATAATACTGGATCAATGAAACCACTTATAGATGACAAATTATACTAATGAAATTCGTGCACAACAAATTATGGAAGATGGTTTAAAAAGAAAAAAAAAACAGGATGTTCAAACAGGTTTGCTCACAGTTAAGATTGATGCTATAGGAAGGTGAGGAAATTTACTGCAGCAAAAAAAGCCTAAGTGGTGGTGGCTTCTGCTAGGAAAGTTATGGTCATAATATTTTTCAATATTCAGGGATTGGTATACGTATCTGCCTGTACCAGCACACACAGCTGTAAATGGAGCATACTATGTATTAGGATGGACTGAAAATTCTTCAAGGCCATATCAATCGTAAAAGGCCACATTTAAAAGCAACAGGCTTGATACCACACCACGATAATGCATGGCCGCACATCACAAACGTTGTTGCTGAATATGTATCTCACGAAAAGCAATTTGATGTGTGTTCCTTATACTCGCTATAGTTTATATCTAACTCCTTGTGACTTTTTCCTGTTCCCCATTGTGATGAAACATCTTCGTGGAAAGCATTTTTCATCATCAGAAGCAGTGGTGAAGGAAGGTGAGGTCATATTGAAGAATCTATCAAAAAATGGCTTTAAATATGTGATACAAGGTGTAAAAAAAGGTGAGACAAGTGCATTGCATCCAATGGGGACTACTTTGAGAAGAAACATTAAAATTTGGAGGATGAGTAAACATATGTATTTTAAAAAAAGTATGATAGTTTAGTTTCAATTCTTCGGTGAACAGCCTTTGTACTTTATTTGCAGCAGGTTTTTATGAGTATATTGAATATCATCTTCTTACTAGAGTAGCACTCACTAGTCTGGACTTGAAGAAATGGTTCATAACAACCTAAGATGAGTTTATTTTTCTATGCTCATGAGATAATGACAATAGAGGCAGCAGAGAAAATACTGGAAGCGATGGCTACGCAGTATTGTGTATTGATTGCACTGGATATTGGTCTGATTATATTATATTTATTTCCTCAGGATATTTTTTTACTGTCTAATGAGGGATGCTCAAAATATGTAGGCAAGGTAAATTATGCCTTGGGTGAGTAACTTTCACTTTTTCCTGAATGCCTACCCCTTCTGTTCCCCAATCCTAGTCACCTGGACAAAAACATTGGTTCCCCATTGAGTTTGGTCTTTCCTATAAGATGGCACAAAGGGAGGCATCTGGTGAGTTCATTCAAGAGAGACCACTGAAACGGAGGAACAACAAGATCTGACCTCGTGGCAGACACAAAAGAGCTTTATTGAAATCATGTGCCAAGTGTGGTGCCTAGTTCCTGCGAGTGGCATTTGTCAGATGTCTCTAGTTCCAGAGCAGTCATTAGGTGGCGCTGGATTCACGCGGAGGGTTACAGAGACAGATGCAGGGAGTCCAGTGCTGAGCCTGAGATATACAACCACACCACGAGATTATATCCGTCCGCCTCGTTTGTAGAAAACCTCAGCAAACGCTTATAAACCATTGTTCTTGTTGAACTTGAGTTTCCTTGGAGTACCATAAGGATTATATTCCCATCTAACCCCAATACCAGGAAAGTGCCGGATCATTATTTGTTCATACAAAGCCTCTCATGTTATTTCTGTCTCAACCAAGATCAAATCCATTATACCATGGAAGAATGATAGAAATTAACTGGATAGACAGGAGTAATAACAATGTAAACCTATATAGGAATAGTTATTGGCTATAGGGATATTAGAAAATAAAAAGAAGGGCGATATGGTGCCTAGAAAAAAAAGGAAATTTTCAAAGATGAATTAACAGAGGGAAAACATTTTAGATTTATTTTCAATGTTACACAAACAAGAACATGGGGAGGAAAGATTAAGTGGATTCAGGATGAATAGTGTTGAAGAATTGTATTGTAATCTGATTTCATAGTGATTCAGTAGCAGGAGGTATTTGTAAAATTAATTGAAATCAAATAAACTAAATATTCCAACACAATACACATAATCAACGCAGGACACAGCCTTGGCCTTATGGATATTAGCAAGTTCCATAAATGACCAAGGATAACACTTGTCAATTTGAAGATGTTATCCCAAAATTTCTGGCACAAAGTGCACTCATATATTGTGTAGGACACCTGAAAAACACAGGTGCGATCCTGGAGGATTAAGAATTTGTTGAGTGCTCTACTTGCAGCAAAAAGAGTTTGAGGATATGAAAGGAGTTTACTTTTACAGGAAAAAAGTGGACCAAGCCACATAGGAAACATGGATGAGGTACCAATGAATTTTGAAATCCTGAAAGTTTACAGTTGATGCTCAAGCCCCACAAGCT
>LYUA01004413.1:49194-61165 GCA_002093875.1 Calopteryx splendens | reverse complement strand
CGAGGTCAGGGAGTTTGTTTTGCAGACACTGAGAGTTGATATGTAGAACTTGAAGATAATTGATGTCATGAATGTGTGAAAATCAGCATTTAAGTGACCTGTTAATAATATAATTAACCCTTTTACTGCCAGAGGGGTGATCTACCGGCCCTCAATGGCTGTGTGAAAACTCCCATGGGCTGATCAATTGACCCACTATGTTTACTTGGAGTAATGTGCCTCAATATTAAAATTGTCAATAAAATATAAACAAGGGATAATGAGCAAAAGACCTGAAAAATTGACAAACTTAATTAAGGTTAACTGCTTAAATTAATGTGAAAACTATTTTCCTAACTTCATGGCATGGGCTTGGGAGTTTTAGCACAGTCTACCCACAAGGGTTTGGTAGAGGAAGGGTTAATCTCTAAGAACCATACATAGTATAAGCAGGTATTTTTATATGTAATATATTTATTCCCCAAGGACCATATAGTAAAAAAGCAAGTATTTTATTGTGCCATATAACAGCACCCAAATTAGGGGCAAAGTTTCTTGGTATATAGATGGTGCTAATGAGAATTTTTGTGCATAGCATTAAAAACATACTTTTATAACTTCACATTTGATATAACTTGCATATTTCTCGTACATAGTCCTACGCCCTTGCCATCTTTTGTCATGCAGTCACCAGACATTAAAAATATCCTGGAGTTACCCTAAATTTTCAGTGTAACACATGGGTTATAAAGGGTTTTTTCTTCAAACATTTCCATGTCACATGTTCTTAAAAAAACTTTATTCCTGTTTGATTATGACTAACAAATCTATCAACATTTTCTCTATCACTGTCACATTTAATATCGTAATCATCTGTTTTGAAAAATGTTTCCAATAAATTTTCTTAAAGTAAAACATAGCTGTCATTCAATGACAAGTCACATAACCATCACCAACTCCATCCACCCTATCAATGTCATGGGAATAAATTCCTGATACTCTGAAACCATTGAATATGCATTCACAGGTTACATCGGCCCAACTTTCTAAAATTTACTTACAGATTTCAGCATAAGTAGTTTGTTGCATCCTTCCAGATTCCACAAAGGAGTGGAAACAATCTTTCATCTAATTTTCTCATTGCCTCCATATTTTTATTTAAATGATCTGTTTATGGAGATGCCCAGAGGCTGCAGTGTTTTTGTTAGACCTCCAATAATGACTGCAATCTTTTTCATTTTAAGAATTATTCAGCTCTTTAGAATCATTTGTTACATGTGGGCCTGCTAAATCGAATATAAGCAGCAATTTTGGTTTAAAATATTAGCCCTTCCTTTTTCCCCACACCTAAGTTAACATAGTTCTCAGCATATCATAATTCATCCTGCCTTTTGGATTTATGTACATAGTGTGTGCATAACGAGCACTGATGGATCCATTGTATAACATGCATTGCATTAACATTCCCCGTTTTGTTCATTGAACTCCCATATGGCCCTCTTCTCCATCACTCTGTGCCCCAGCTTTTTCTATCTGGAATATCTAGCTTTTGATTTCTAGTGCCTTGTTAAATAAAATGTGAATTTTGATGCTCCAGAGAATGTGAATTTCAATTGTCTGAATGTGTCCTGCTCATAATATATGATTGCGCAGTATACTGTAAATTTGAATCCATGTAGAAAATAGCCGATTGATTGACCTACATTTTATGCACAAATGTGCATTTTACTTGGGAATTTATGGTACAATAGTTTTTGTAGCTATTGATGGCTTCAGCTAAATATTTACTTGTATATTATCACTTGTTAATAATAGTTTGTTCGTTAAAATGAGCAGGTAACCTGAATAGTAAGGTGCATGATTGTAAATCAGCATGGACACAATTTAGTGTCTCCAAAGGGCTAGGGGCTTTCCTGCATTGTACGAAAAAATCATGTGAGGTTATATGTTATGGATATTTTAGCCATGTTTTGTTGATAAACTCTGGAACATCTTGATTCACACTGGAGTTACGCAATTTGGCAGGGGGTGGAGTAGGAGGGTGAAGTAAGGAGGGGTGAAAGGTGCTTAGTGGTGGGTCATGGGGAGGAGAGTATATGTTCAAGGTCAATGCATATTGGAGGAGGTCACTGGATGAATGAAGAAATAGTTGGGAGTAATTAGGACAAGGAGTTTGTGTGTTTACAAAGGTATTATGCTTATTAATACATATTCTTCATGTGTCTAGGCTGGAATAAGGGGTGGAGGATGGTCTACTGGTATGATCAAGTTGTAGGGATTCTTAGATTCTATCAAAACTGATGCCCAATGGATGTGGGCCTGGTGAAAGTGAAAATGCAAATAATATTTTTTAAATACATGAAAATAATAGTGAAATACATGGACAGATTTTTAATGTTTTATAAAATCAAAATGGAGAAAAAAGTTTTTTAAAAATAATGAAATGTACAGACTTATTTTTTAGTATATGAAAATAACTGAAGTGGTATGATTTCAAGAAAAACAGTTTCACATCTCTCTTTAGCGTGTGTAAATTTTCCAGGCATACTTTCAGAGGTGTTACTTTTCTTAAAATTTCCAAATTAGTTACCGCATTTTTTCTCAGAGCCAATAAAACATTCAAATTTCTTTTTCCTGCATTGAAATAGTAGAAGGTTTAAAAAAAAATGTTGATACAAAAAAACAGAAATACCAAAAGTCTGGTTAGATCATTTCAGAATTTTTATTTTTTTATGTATGTACAATAATACATTCAATATTTTTTTATAAGAAGCAAAATTAATAACATTATCATTGCTTAAGATTTAAGGCAGTGTGATTAGGTCTCCATCAGGGCATGAGACTTCCATACCACAATGAGTAAACAGGGACCATGCAGTGTGCAGCATGAAAAGGCTAGGCCATATCCGTCACCAACACTGCATTTAGTGAGGATTCCCCACACGACCACATAACCCTTCTCTATGGAAGTACATCCTAATTCTTACCTTAGTTAAATGTGGAAAAACATCTGCAGTAGCACTATATATAAATTCATCAAAAACATTCATAAAAACTGTGGTATGAATGTAGCGTACTTTATTCCACAATATAGCATGACAAATATTTATATATAATATAGTACATGAATAATTCACAATAAAGAACCACAAATACGATGCCGAATTAGCTTTTTTTTAAAGTTCAGGAGGCTTGCAGCTACTTCCAATTGCAACTTTGATATAAATAACAAGGCTCCAAAATGACATTTGCACAAAGTAAATAAATAAAACTTTACAACAGAAATTAGGGCATTCCATAACGCTTGAGGAATGAAAATCATTCCCGCTGCAATAGAAATACAATAAAGCTGAGTTATAAAAAAAAACATTAATCCTTGAGAACCATAGAGGAATATTCCCATTTGCTTTAAAAAGACTTCACCAATAATTAGTTTCATTTGGTGCTTCAACCTAAAAAACCTTGGCACCTATCACAATCACAACTATGTACCATGAGTAAAAAATTGTGCCATCAACATCCTATACACCATTCCACAAAAAGGCTTCTTCATAGTTTCTTTTCCTCTATTTTGACTTCCAGTTAGTAATGTTTCAGCAACAAGCTTCATCTTCAGTCATACTGGGGGAGGTGTTAATCATGTTCGTCACATTGGCCGAAAAAACTTTGCTGGCATTTTAAGGAAATATTAAAATAATTGTAAATGTCCATAAACCCAATCCCAAACTTCATACATAATTCAAAACAATTATACTAGCACACGACTCCTCTTCCTGGGTTACATGAGGATGAGATTCAATTCCTGTGTTAAAACTAATACTTTCTTCAGTTCCCTTAAGTCCTCGCTTATTCATCCAGGATATGAGATTCCTTTTGAATATCATGAGTTCTCAAGCCTTATCCACCGGGGATATGTGTTTTTTCAATGTTATGCAGCTATGATTACATGGCAACTCCTTTTAACATGATGACTGGAGTTTGCTCTTTCAAAAAGGTTGAAGAAAATCTGAAAACAATTACTTAGGAACTAACTCTTCACATTGATTAAACAATAAATGTATATATTTTCCAATTAATAACACAACAATAATAAATGTGACATTTATGATAAAAGTGAAAAAGCCATGAAGTGTGCAACTAATAAGGTATGCCATACAACATTTGTTCACCAATAAAAATAAAAGAAAGAAAAATGCCTCAGAGATATTTTGAGCCAACAATGAAATGAGAATTCCTCTGACCTAGAGAATGACACATTTCAACTTCTTCCTCTTGCCCTTGTCTTTCCCTCGTCCATTGCTGGTCTTGTTGTCCTCTATTTTTTGAGATCGAATTTCCCGCATTAAATCAAAGAAAACCTGAAAAATATATCCAGTTAGTCCCCACATAATGAGTAAATTGCATGCATAAATTTAAATTTGAAAAATTAGTCTTTTTTTGGCTCAGTGTAACCTACAATTTGTCACTAATTTTATCATATGAGTATAACAGAAATTACTAGTAAAGAAAATTATTAATCCCCAACATGTTATCAATAAATAAGATACATAAAATGTTAGTAAAGGTTTACAAAAGGCTATCTACAAGTTTTTATCGAATATACATACTATTAACCCTAGGCATTTTAACTTTCACTTCTATAATTTATATGGAATGAGAAATAAATTTTATAGCCCTGGCCCAAAAGACTATCACCCAAATTGAATATAATTCTGCTACTAAAATTTTTGTCTTTACACTTCTCACTAAACAAAACACACTGAACTGAACACTGTCCTAGTCAGTATATTCTGATTCACATTCATAGAGAGCAAAAAATGTGATGCCGAGTACAATACATGAAATACTCTGGAAGACAATTTAAGAAAAACCTAACATTTTCTCACACTGAATACTACTATAAAAATAAAGTTAAAACAATATATTATCAAGTAAGAGAAGACTTACAAAGTAGTTTGCTGGGTATCTATGGACATACAGAGATACAAACGTGATTCAAAAAGGGTGTGTTGCATCACGAAGAAATAAATCATCACTCCCAGAAATAGGGCGAAAACTTCTATGATGAGTACAGTTGTCACACCCAGTGAAGTGGTAAAAGAAATTGGTATGGAAACTCTTCCAGTTACAAATAGAGTAAGCTAGACTATAACTATTTCATAATGTAAAAGACACGTGGGTTAACTTATTACTCTTAGGTAATTTTAAACACCCTGGATTACATATACATATTAGTAGGGGAACGGCCTAAACATGTTTGCCATACCACTTCCCGCTAGGTAATTGAAGTTAAGCAATGCTGGGTTTGGACAGAGGTTTGATGGGTAATCTCCATGCCTCTGCTACAGTGCCTTTGTCCCCTATTTGCATGTTTCAGGCAAGTTGGCACAATGAATCAAGAGGTCTAGGTGTAAATGCCCAGAGCTACTGTCGAAGGGCATCCACAGTAGCAATCTATGTATATTAGCAAATTAGACCCTCTTGATGAAATAAGAGCAATAAAAACTTCCAAACAGGTAGATTTAAATGCTTGTTAATCCCCTAAAGATTTGTAATCACAATAAAAGCAAATTTAAATACTGAAAATTTCTGATATGCAAGACTTTTTGGCTTTAGATTTCAGCTTGTATGAACAATTCATATAATTTTAAGTCTTCCCAATTACATAAGGTACATTCCATATCAAATCACAGCATTGGTTGCTAGACCATTATAAAAAAATTTAATTTTTACACTACATTTACAGTTTCATTTGGCATTATTTAATCCCACTTCAGTAGTACAGCCTAATTTGTTAAGTCACCTGGGAGCATTACAGTATTTGTATGTTTTTTATGCATGTTTGAAACTAAATACTACTAAAAGAGAATGCCCACTTAAACTCCTTTTTGTGGAAATAAATGTTGTGTAAAATTCAATTAAGTTAAGTTAAGTTGAAAAATCACCCTAATAATGTATACAGAAACTGGAAGAACTACAGGAGGAGGTTAATTTCACTCTTCCTATTTTTCCCACTAACCATATTTATGAAATTTTGTAAATATTTTTGCAATTTTGATGCATACACTGCCCTCTATATCTTGAGTGCTCTTTGAAAGATAAAACAACTTTATTTTTTCATAAAGTTTGAGGTAAAATAAACTTTTTTGTCTTTCAATTATGAATAATTTCCACCAAGTAACAGCCAATAACTATATATTGAGAGCTCTTGTTGTCAGATATTTAGGTAAAGGCAAATGAAGATTACTGTATTGGCTACATTTTATATCTGAATCACCACTTATTTAATTGCTATGTATTTACCTGAAATTCACATTAAAAGCCATTTCTGGCAAAAAATTACTTTGGATTTACATAATATGTATGAAGAAGAAAATGATTAAACATGATTTTTTTTCTCCTAGACTGTACTATAATTATTAGATTGCATTACATATACAAGAGACACATAGCAAGCACATGAAAATATCACAAGCTAAAAAGGAAAATCCACCAAGAAATACATATAATACCATAAAATTATAAAATACTTACTGTATATACTAGTGTAGAGTTTGACTTTTTAAAACCAAATTTTTGGGCAAAAAAATTGGGGGTGAAATTATACACAAGGTCGATTAGATAGATAAGATCAGAAGCTATGTAAATGTGGTGATGCAGAAGAATGATATAGTTCAATAATAGATTGAAAAACCAAGGAGGAAGATCTATCGAATGAGGGAGAGGAAAGAATCTGACATGAATAAAAAGAAGGGAATAATTTGTAATACCACATTGTAAGACATGACCTCTCGCTGAAGACAGGAAAAGGAATGTGAACAGAAAGACCTATAAAGGAGGACCCTAAGTAAGATACTACAAACAATGGCAGATTTGAAAGCCAATAATAATAAAGATATGAAGAGGTTAGTTAATAGGAAAACTGAAAGTTACATGAAATCAATCCGTGGACTGAAGACTGTTGATGGTGTGTAGTTAAGACTTGCTAGGCCGTAAAGCCAAATTAATTTTCTAACTAAAAATATCTCTGACAATATAAGTATCAAAACCTGGGAAGGTTAATAAATATTTCAGTGGACTATAAAAGATATTTTCATTTTGAATATGAATAAGTTCTACAAAATTATTTAACCCCTATGCCATCTATGACTATAAATACTTATCATGAAAGCCAATCTTGTGCGTGATGAATATATCTCACCATGGTTTTCATTCATATTTTTTGCCTCTCCACGTATTTCATTTTATTACAGGTGTGGGGGGCAATGAGGAATGCAGTATATGATAAAAACATGGGTATTCCATATGCTGAATGGTGCCACAGTCATTTTAAATTATTTATTGGATGCATATGTTCTATGCAAATATCACAATAGAAAGTGACCCTGCTGTCCAATACACCCGATAGAAGTGGTCATCATTTACAAAGTGCAAATTATGACCGTATTGATTAAGTAGATGGACTATGTAATTTCTGTTCAGGGACTAATTTAGTATTTATCAATTATTTTTCAGTCCTAGTGTCATCAACAAGGATTTTGTTAAATTTAATAACTACAACCATCTCTGAATGGGAGAATTTATTACATTTTATAATTACACCCATCTCTTAATGGGTTTATTTTGGATGTATGTTAGCCATCTTTCAACTAAGTAATGTTAAAAAAATATTGGAATTAACAAGCACCCAATTTAATAAATTATGCTTCATTTTGAAGGAACAACATATGTATTCTTTGAATGTTTCCAGAAAAAACTTTTAATACCTCAGTTTAGAGAACTCTAGGGATGCCCATCAGAAAACCTTTACTTAATGTTCTGAAATTGGCATGGTGTTGAGTAATTACTATGTATGACTTTCAATATTATGATGGTACTGCATTATGTATACACTTTCACAAACCAAGTACAGAACATGATGCTAAATTTGGCAGCATTCATCTAGTAAATGGTGGATTGATGGTGATTGGTCTGTGAATATGAACAGTATCCAATACATAGCAAATTACAAGAGTTACAACAGGCAAAAGAACAAGTATTTGATGTTTCTAGTATAATGGCATGATCAAAAATACAGTAGTAGCTACTATGGGAGGCTATCAACAGCCGAGGCCATTTGGGATAGGTGGAAAATTTGGTAGAGACAGGATTATCAGAAAATGGAGGAAGGGTGGAGAGAAACTCAGCATCAGTCCACTCTTAACAAAAGGCACCAAAGGGTCCATAATTTAATGACCACTCTGATGAATGGATTTTGGGTAGGTAGGTAGTGCTCTCCACTTAGCGCCCAAGTAGGGATCAGAATACCACCAATTAATCCTGCTACCACTGGGATTCAAACCTGGACCCTAAGAATAGGAAGCCAGTACACTAGCCACCACACCAACCCAATCCCAAAACATTCATAGTAATAATTATTGGCATGAAGCTATATTTACCCATAAGTGATTTATAAATTTGAGACCTGGTAATCATAAAATTAAGTTTCTAAAAATATATTATTTCACTGTTTTTGCTCTAAGTCTTGTAAATGTACCTTCAGGAAAACTGGTAAAAACACTCACCATAAAATAAAAATTAGTATCATTAAGCCAATGTTTTGATAACTACCTTATCCACATTTTCTCGTGTCTTCGCCGAGGTTTCCACATAAGGCACTGACCATTGACGGGCTCTGGCTTGGGATTCTTGAACTGAAACCTTACGTTTATCCTCCAGGTCACTTTTATTTCCCACCAGGAGGAATGGAATGTTTTCATCATTTTTGACACGGAGTATTTGTTCTCTGAAAACAAGTCAAAGGAAAGTTGTTATAAGAAATGTTCTCAGAATCTATCTCAGTACAAATAAATTGATATAAAAATTATGAACTCACCTGAATTCTTGAGTTGCCT
Source organism: Calopteryx splendens (assembly GCA_002093875.1). Lineage (NCBI taxonomy): Eukaryota > Metazoa > Arthropoda > Insecta > Odonata > Calopterygidae > Calopteryx > Calopteryx splendens. The sequence goes on along the minus strand of LYUA01004413.1, from coordinate 52,292 downwards.
GGAAACTATCATCTTCTGTTATTGAAAAAACACAGAGAAACCCTTCTCCACTCCTAAAATAGTTGTCTCTGTTTCGCAAAAAAGAGCAATGCCATTGTGTCAAACAAGTGTCATATTGGAATAATGATGAAATTTTATAATTGCAAGAAAATACATCATGTCCTTCTCCCTACTAGGAATCATGGTGCAGTTTGATTATTTGCATAAGAGTACAATAAAATGAACCATTTATTTACCTAATAGCAGCGTAGTCCTCTTGACCAGCAGTATCTAAGATGTCAATTTGGACCTCTTCCCCGTCAAGAACCACTTTTTTTCTGTATGAATCCGCCTTTGTGGGTTCATAATCTTCCACGAACTGTTACAAAGAATATATTATAATTAACATGGATGACCATGACGTATAACAATGTATACTGAAGTAAATAAATGAAAATAAATCAACCCACCTCATCGTACATGAACTGAAGAGTAAGAGCCGATTTACCCACGCCACCACTCCCTACCATTATTACCTTATGAACCCCGGGTTGGGGAACTGGTTTCTTCGACATTGTACCGCGGGGATAATATTATCTAAAAGAAAAACAATCATAAGTGACTTTTCGCTAACTATCAATATAAATTGAAAAAAAATTAACATAACACAAGGTTATAAATTACATATGTAATCAAAACACTGAACTATAAACGAAGGAGTTTCTTAAACTTTACCAGTACTAATGATTTCAACCGACGAAAATTTAATAAAACAAGAGTCACGAAATGATGCTGCACTTCACCGATGAACTTCACGGTCTAACAGCTACAGTTAAACGCAGTTCAATGACAGAATTTAGATTACACACAACTTCATTGGAGACTTGAGCTCATTGCACAGATATTTATTTATGAATCAGGATTCTGACGATGGTGATTTCATACGAGGCGTAGCCATCACAGCAATCGAGCAACACTTCCTGGAGGACCGAGATATCTACCTATTATCTCAAAATGCTCAATCAGTACTGGTATATTTTCCACATTCAACAGCGACGAGCATAATGCAATTCCGACACGAGTTTAAAGCACGAATCACATTCAACAGTTTCACTTTCACTATTAATTATAGACGTCAAAAATATAAGGATGGATAATGATTTTTTTATATTCCTCCACGATTAAATTTAAACCAAGGAACACAAATAAAACTGAACTTTATAATCAAGCTTCATTAACTGGATAACCTCCTCAACAACTTCAGGGAAATCAACACCGCAAGCTTTAATGTTGGGAATGAATACAAGGTGTCAGCAGTAGTCAAACGAAGCCGTTAATGTGCCCCGAAATATTTGATGCTGGATAATGTTACATGTATAGTCTTATTTCTGCGCCAATGCAATATTAAATGGGTGGAATCACAGTATTTCGAGACTAGAAATAAGTGTGACCATGACTCCCGTAAAGAATCTTTATTTTAGATGTAGTAGTTGGTTAGTAATTTATTAATGTTGTGACTTAAATTGTTTGGGAGGAAATGGCGTCCACGTTTTCGTCGAAGGTAGCGGTGGAAGGGCCAGGAATTCAGAAACCTACAGGTCTGTTATATTTACTCAAGGCGTTCGTGAAGTTTGTATTGAACGAGAGTAAAATAAAATCCGTAATGTGTTATTAATGGCATTTCTCACTGGTCAAAAAAAATTCTTGAATGTAAACAGAGAATATGCAGCGAGTATATAGTATTGATACCATTGATACTTTTATCATTCCAGGCCCTGGACCTGGGGATAAAGCAAAAGAATGGCAAATGGAGCTTCTCATGGAAAAACTTCGGTCAAAGGCTGGTCAATTCAAGTCGTTTGCAGAAAATGCCAAGGCCGTGAGAATGGCGTTATTGGTACGTATTGTCTCTCTTGAACCCTCTTGTTTAGTTATTCAGTCAATATAACGATAATTTATTTACCAGGAAAAACGTTATCCTTTGGACACTGTGGAAAGAAGCCAGATGCAAAAATGTTTAGACACGTTGCAACACTCCATAAAAGTAACTACATTGCAGGCCATGGTAGAACGACTGGAGAGTGTTACGAGGCAACTGGGGTAAGTTGCAATCATTTTTCCGTAAACTCTTAGTTTTATGCGTCATTACGTGTTTTAAGTGATGAATACTAGAGGCTGAGTGGTTTGTTTGCCATAATTTTCATTTGCATGTAGCGCGCTGATTGCGATTATGCACTTGATCAGCTCTTCTATTATTGTATGCCTTTTATTTGCATGTTCTCATCATTGGTCCTTTAATAACTGCTGAAAAACGCGTGAATGTTTCCGATTTCTTGAATTGTGTATAAATGTGTGTGTTCATGTTGTCATGTAATTTTGATGCGTTTAGCGTTCACTTTCATTTTTGTAACTAATTCCAATTACTCAATATTTTACTCAGGTTGAAATTTATGGCCGGCCCTTCCGGTGTAGATTGGTTTATATCATCAGACATGTTTTATTTGGAAGTAGTTTTAGAGCCATCTGGAGTGGTCAAAGATGTTAAAATTCATCATGAAGGAAAAGTGGAACAGCAGGTGAGGTCTAGATTTTCAAATGTTTGCTTTTTGGCTTCAAAGGTTCTTTGGAAACAATATTTTGAGTGTATTACATTTACATTACTTTCAGAGTTGTGAAGAACTTGTGGATTGCCTATCCCGTGGAGATTTTTCTGACTTTTCTCAGCAGCTCGAGGGATTGGCTTCTATTTATCAATTGAATGCAGAGAAAAAAGTTAAATGCAAAGCTTTCCTTGCTCTTCAATCATTGGAGAAAGATCTGGGAACATTGGCACAACTGCAGACATTCATTAAGGAGCCATTTAATCTTGTGCACAAATCTCCAGTGGGAATTCTGGAGAAGAGGAGAGGAGGTATAAATTTGAGTGTGACCTAAATTCATTTTCTAAACGGCATATTTAAAAAAAAACTAAATTCAAAGGGTGTCACTAAAGCCATTTTGGTAACTAACACAATTATTTGTTTTTTGGAAATATATTTGATTCCGGGTGATGCCCCTGGGGACCCTCAGCTTCACCCAAGCTATGTACCATTTTTTGGGTACCAGGTCATCCTGGGAAA
>LYUA01004413.1:22426-34210 GCA_002093875.1 Calopteryx splendens | reverse complement strand
GTATTCAGAGCCTCAGCCCAAAATCTATGTGGCACCTTGGATTCCGCTAGCATGCAATGGACCATGTTGAATAAGGTCAAGTTCATTCGTTCAGCCTTCCCATTTTGCTCAGTGGTACTGTTACTGGAGAAAATAAAGTAAAACAAAAGAACAACGATTTATACCAATATTAAAATAAACATTTCCAACATATTAGTATGCTGTCTTTGACAAGGCACCAAGGATAATAAAGCCACCCTATTAAGTCTCTTATGGAGGTTTGCCAGTACTTTTAAAGCAAAAAGATACAAGCCAGTAATTTGCTGGCTCATTACCCCATGATTAATTAAATTCTCCTTTAGTTATAACTTACCTAATAAGGTGGCTTTTATTTCCTTGGTACCCTGACAAAGACAGCATACTAATAGAGGCAATTCTTATATGAATCATTTTAACATCCTTCCATTCACTTCATGCAACAAATCCTGCATAGAAAAATTATTTCATGATCCCAAGGAGATTTTTATACAGAGGTTTGCTTGTATAGTATGCTTAATATTACTGTCCAAGGATGATTTGATGGCAATGGTGCATTTTTAATAATAATCTATTTATGCTATCAATGGTAATTTTTTTCTTTAACAGATGCCTGTCCATCCCTATTACCATGAGAGCTCTTATAAGGAAGTGGCAAGGTCAAAATTTCAAGACAGTGCAGACCAATGGAAACTTCGGTGTAGCAATTGGAAATTTTTCCATGAGTGCCTTGGGGGATGCAAGCCAGAACACTAAGTTAACAGGTGATTTTGATGGGAAAATCACACCTAATACAGAACAAAATGGTACATCCCATGATCAGTTGGGGTCAGTGATGAATCAAAATATTTTGAGTCAGGTGTGTATTGTGGGAAGTGAGTCTGCAGAGCTTTCAACCATGGCAGCAAGCTCCCGATCTGAAGCCTATCCTCCATTCCAAAGTCCCGTTCAGAATACTGTTTCAGGGAATTTGCAAGCTCCTTTGGAGAACACTCAGCCAGGTATGTTGAACCCTTTAGGGGTTGGTGCCCTGCCGACTGGATTGAGCCAGGCGGCAGGGCAGCAGAAGTCCCCTCCCGTTCTTTTAACTCTCTTAAACGACCAGCATGTAACCACCCAGAAGCCGAAGAAGCGCAAGCGAAAGGGCAACTCCTGTGAAAACATATCTGGGCTGTGGAGTTCTCGTAGTCCCAAGAGGAAAATGACCGCAGCTGGTGAGGAGTATGATACACCTAGCCCAGATACGATAGCCACAAGTGGAGAGTCCACTCCCATTGGCACTCCCACGACCACTGTTGCTCCCTCTGATTTAGGTCACCATGGGGGCGATTCATCTTCTTCATCCTCATCTTCTTCTTCCATTTCGTCTTACTCCAAATCAGATGAGTTTGTTGAGGGTGGGAGTGGTGCAGGTAGGGGTGGACTGGAGGTCCCAGCAGCTAACACTACTCCTCCAGTTATTCCAATAGTTGACTTCACAGAATCCAAAGATGATCCCTATGATTATGAAGAGGAAGTCCCTGTACAGCATCAGCCAGAGACACATGACTTGGAAGTTAGCCCTGATATCCACGAGGTGAAAATGGCTTCAATCATTCCTCCAGTGCATAATGTTGAACGTCACAGGGAGAAAAAGAAAAAGTCATCATCAATGTCTTCTCGTATTGAGAGTCGTAAGGAGAGTAAAAACACAGAAGGACAAACTCCTCAGACCATAATTTTGGATCTGGCAGAGAGTAATAAGAGCATGGTGGCTCCATCAGTTAGTATAACTCCCATTACATCATCATCCATTATCACCTCTCCAAACCTTTCATCTGTGCTGACTGGGATGGGCCTGGAAAGAAGGCCAGGAATAGAGATAATTCCCATTGTTACCTCTGCAACAACTACTCTACCTAGCTCAATCACAATCACTCCCATATCTTCAAAATCCAGTACTTCTTCAAGTGATGACAGGGGAGGTGGAAGCAGAGACAGGAGAGATGATGGAGGAAGGACTTCAAAAAACAAGGAAGGCAAAAGAATAATGTCATCTTCTCCTCATCCTCCCTGTAGTGGGGGTAGTAGTGATGATGATGGCAAGCGAGCAGAGAAGAAACGGAAGAGACGGCGGGAAGAAAGCCTTTCACCAATTGACAGTGGGAAACAATCTAAAGTGCCAACAGTGAGACTGGAAGTAATGGGCCCTCCTCAAATCCCTGGGAAATCTGTGGAAAAGTCATTAACCAAGCAGGAAATGGTTAGTAGTAAATCTATGTCTTCGTCCATGGGTTTGAAGAGTAATAATCCTTCAACAAGTGGTTCTCCACCCCTACAGTCTTCCGGGATGCGAAAATTTTCATCCTCCCCGACCCACTCAACATCAGTAAAACCAATTTCTCTCATGAAGGGTGGTGCAGCATCACCCCTCTCCTCTCAAGGTCTGATCAAACCCAAGACTTCACAGAGTCCAAAGCACTCTTCGAACAATCCAGGATCCTCCCCTTTATACAACACAGGCAGCCCAAAACACTCTTCAGCTGTGAGTCCCAAGCATGCTGGACTTTCTCCGAAACAGTCAGGATCTGGAAAACCAAGCATGTCAGCTCTCAAGTCAGCATCAGCTAATCTTAGTAAAGGAGGAAGTAGTGGGAACTCAAGCTCTGGAGATGTTCTCCTCAAGTTTGGAAAATCCAAAGAGAAGGATCGCAAAGTCATGAGTGGGAGCAGTAATATGAGCTCAGGCCACCAGAGTCCAAAGTTAAAAACCTCAACTGTGAAGTTGAAACAGCTTGATTTTTCTCAGGGGAGTGAATTAGTGCAGTCTGTATCAAAAATGATGTCAAGTGGAAATTCACAAGGGTGCATGACTTCTAACACATCTGTTTCATCCAGTGCTCAATCATCGTCAGGCATCTCTGAGAAGTCACCTACTGCATCATGTGACAAAATGGCATCATCTGCTCCCTCAAAACAGCAGCAAATACGGAATCGAAAAGGTTCTTCTCTTTCTGCAGTAATTGACAAACTCAAATCTGATAAACTCATGGGCAGCTATGGAGATGGTATTATATGTGGAGATATCAAAAAGGAGTCTTCTGGTGAGCGATCTAAAGAAAAGAAAGACACTATGGGCAGCACAACATCTCAGAAAACAACTGAGAATAAGGGTAGGGAACCAGGGAAGAGCATTGCAGATGGAAAAAATCCAGAGTATATGGTTAAACCAAGTCTGGATGGTATGAAGTTGACAATCAACAAAACACGAACTAAAGATTCATCAGCAAGGATGTCATCCGGCATGAAGTGTGGGTCACTCTCATCATCTCCTAAATCAGTTACACACACTGGCTTGAAGCCAGGGGTAAATAGTGGACCTGCATCTAAGAAACCTCAACAGAAAGTTGCCTTAGGATCCTCTAAGAGTTATGGGGCAGTGAGTACACCTACAAGTTCAGGAAAGTCATGTTCATTGAAAAGTAGCAGTTCTGGTTTGGGGATTTCAAAAATGTCCAAGTCTTCCAATTCTCCCAAACAGAGTAGCCCTGGAGATACCAGAAGGGATAAAGTGCGACCTAAAGAGAAGTTGTCATCTCCTTTTGGATCTAAGTCATCAGAGCAAAGGAAATCTAGCCCAGCCTCATTGAGGGATGATAGGCTGGAAGCAGGAATGGCGGTGGTTGATGGTGGGGATCGTAATAGTGGTACTTTCAAGACATTGACTGGAAATGCATCCCTGTCTTCAAGTCACTCAAAGGGGGATCCAATATTGCCTTTAGAAGGGCTCAAACTTGATCCAAAATTCCAAATTCCTAAGCTTTCTCGAAATATTGCCAATGATCCTTCACGCTTGGGTGACTCAGTTGAAGGATCAAAGAGAAGTGTAACTGAAAGAGAGAAGCTTGATTCAGCACGGCATGAATTAATAAAGAGGGAGTCAAGTACAGCTGAGCTTGCCATGGGAATCAAGTTTTCGAAGGCTGAAGATAAACAGGACAGGCTACAAACAGTGCCAGAGAAGAATACTAAGCCAGTAGCAGCTACACCTCCTGAACATTCTTCATTGGTTGCTTCTGCTTCATCTATTCCCCCTACCTCTTCCCCAAGTGGCTCGAGTCCTAAACTCCCTTCCTCACATATACAATCCAGTGGTGCAACGTCATGTGTTGTAAGTGGTAGTCTGGACCCAAGTGATGTTCAGCCTTCAGTTGCTCACATGGAAGGTGTGGAAACTATAGAATGCAAGGCTGAACCTCACAGGACTACGCCAAAGGCAATTGATGAAACTGTGAAGCATATTTCTGATCTGGTTACCAGTCTGGATAATCTCAATCAGACTTCCAAGACTCATGTTGAAGGAATTCCCACTCTTATTCCTAAACCTCTTATTCCCAGTGAAACGGTATCTGACGATAAGGTGATGCAATTGCCTGTTGTGCCAATGGGACCTAATATGGAGGTGTCAAAACCTCTCATTGTGCCAAAGACCATACAGCAGTCCCCTCCGCCTATGCCCTCAATCCTCCAGCCTCATGATACTTTAGAAACATTAATGGACACTAGTGATGTCAGGGCCAAGACAGAAAGTAAACTAGACATCAAAGTCATGGTACCGCCTGCCATTCGAGGGGAGGGTGTTGTATCCGCATCCATATTGCAGCCTCAGCCTCCCATTGTCCCACTGCCACCTCCACTCGCATCCCCACCCCTAACCGTAACCTCACTGCCAACCCATCCTCTCCCCCCACCTCCTCCCCTCCCTCCAATGGCCATTGCAAGTATATCCACACCATCACAAACTGTTCAGCCATCGGCCGCTCCTCCAATGCCCTTCCCTGCCTCCCCCTCTGTCTCAGTTCACATAGTAAAGTCACCGGCCCCAGTGGCTTCCCCACTTCGCAGTCCCCTCGTAATTGCCTCTCCCCACTCGACCGTATCTCAGGCTTCTCCGTGCATCACAGACGATGAACTGATGGACGAGGCACTAGTTGGCCTGGGCAAGTAGCACCCACATCCCGCCGTCTCCTCGGTGCGTTAGCCACGGGGGCTTTGCTTGCTAGAGGTAGACGCGTGGGATAATTCTTCACTAAAATAAAAATAGTGGTTTTTTTGTTGGTGCTTCTATGTTTTTACGTTGTTTTTATGATTTCTGGAGGACGATTGCTGTAAATAAGGCTATTATAAAATAATTGGGAGAGCTGTGCAAACAAAGGTTTGAGGTTGTATCTCATTTGCCATGGGCATCACTCATATGCTGTACAAATTATGAATCATGGGTTATGCGAAACCCAGTGAAATTGTATCTATAGGATGTTCACTACTATGCCAGTGTTTTCACAGGTATTGTTATTCTTTCATTTATTGGAAGAAAGCATACATATAACCTTTAATGTCTGTTAATATATTTTAAAAAATAAAGATGGAAGTCATACACTTCAATATGAAGACCTTAGCAGTCCAATGTCATTAATTAACTTACCTAATGGCTTTTTCTTTCCTTTTTTCATTAATTGTTTTTTATGAGGCCATTTTTTTTTGTTTCTGGTGTTGAGCAATTACTGCCACTTTTCTCTGAGAGCAATGGTCATGTGTTGCAGGTGCTGCAGCAGAAGTTCATCTGACTCAGGTGAATAGGTTGAGTTTGTCCCTTAACCCCCTCCCAAATACCAATTGCCATCAAGGCACGACCTATCCTGCCCACTTTCCTTCTCATTCCTCCACCCAGCTCTCTACCTCACCATTGTTCTGAAGAGAGAAGTTCGGTATGTGACGTCGGTGTTCGTCTACAAGTTCCTGTACTGCAATGCCCTCTTTGTGAGGGTGCTTGCCGTTTCTGCTTAGCATCGTTCCTATCCCTTTATCGCATTCTTGGGTTGCTCTATTTTCCTAACAATAAAGAACTTAAAAACTTAACAATGGGCAATTTTGTTTTTTCTGTTTTGAAGTTTTCTTTGATGTCCTAATTTAAAATTTTTTCTGGAGCATTCTTGATAATGTCATTATTATTTCAAAGTCCTCTGGCAGTATTCACTTGTTAGTTTTTATAACAGAAGAGAGCATGGCTTACCTTTTGGGATGTATGCTAGTGTGATCAGTTTCTTACCTCGTAGTTGCACATTCTTGATAGAATTTTGTATATTAATTGCAACTTACGTGGTGTTGATAATATGCAGCACAAATTTTCTACCTTGCAGTTGCCAGTAACCTTTTACAGAAGCATGTTTGGGTTCATTCGAGAAAGAACTCTTTGCATGTCATAAGATGATGCTCAGCATAATTGATGGCAACTATTAAGTTGAACTGGATTGGTGACTGCATGTTAGTGACTTAGATACTTTATTTTTCATCATATGAACTTGACCAGTATTACTTAATGAAATGCCTAAAATATAGACTGCATATATTCTCTTTATGGCATTAATATCTAATATGAAAATTAATCAATGTACATAAGACTAATTAGAGTGGAAATGGAAGCATAAATAAGTGGCGTGGCTAAAATAGGATGGTGCTAACCTTATAATAAAGCCTTTTTTGGAAATGGTTTAGTGACTGCAGAGAACATCTTCCTTTCAAGGGGGTTACCAAGTTATAAATTATTCTTCAAGAATTTCTATCTTATGGGATCGTGCATTGTTTTGAACTCTTATCTAAGGTTTGGAATAACAAGAAACATGGCTATTTTGTTAAAACTCCGATTTCATGGATCAAAATAACCTTGTACATCTACCACACCATGGAAGAAACAAGAGAGACCAAGGGAGAGCCCAATCTTTCTGGGGTTGAGAATCTGAAGTGCTTATTCCAATGCCGGTTTCCACTTTAGTCAATATGCAAGGTACACTTGAATAGTATAAGGCAATCAAAAAAAATGTCAAACGCCCAACCCATTCAAAATTTATTTTAATCTAAAAATTTTAGGTGTTTAAATCAAAATGACCAATCCATTTACATTTGAAGTCATTAATTGCAGATAAAATTGTGGAAGCTGTTTAAAGTTAGATATAATCTAATGTTATAAATATTTTTAATTTTGAACAAATTGCCAATCATCTGATTCATAAAATTCACTTGAACAGTTTCTCACTGCTTTGTTGGCCATGCTATGGAATAGTCCCCCATGATTTCATGGACACAATCCTGTACTTGAGGTCTCATCAAGCATAACCATTAGCTTACTAGTCATCCTTATTGTCACATTCCAAGCTAATAGGCTAATTGGAAACTTAAAAAATCTAATGCAAGATCTGTAAATAAAATTTCTAATTCACATGAAATGAATCTAGAACTAAATTTTATTACTATCAAATCAATAAAAAAATTATTCTATGAATCAAGTATGCATTCTAATAATCAAGCCTTATACTAAATGCCATTTCAAAGGTTATAATGATCATTTAATGGGATGTTTATCTTCCAACTTAAAGCTATGTACCTCGCAAAAAACTTTTTAATTTTCTGGACACTAGAACATTTAGTGACAGTAGGACATGAACCAGTGTGTGAATTTCATGTGTTGGAGGGTAGAGTAAATAGGGGAAATTTCAACCTCTGCATATTTATCCAAACTTCGGGTGTTCAATCTTATGCTGTCAAGTTGTGAGTTTTTGCCTTCATAGATAAAAGTTTTCAATTCACTGGTTTTTACCTCATGTTGGATGATTTCTATCATGCACTTTAGCACCCTGAATTTTAAAATAATCAATAGAAATGGGTAAGCTTTCTGCACTTTAAGAATAACTGCATGCAAATGTTTTGCATAATCAGCCATAACATTTATTAATTTCCATCTAAAATAAAATATAAAAACATTGATTCAAAAATACATGTGTACAATAATTACAAAAAACATTTGTAACATCACATTAAAAATGACCATTACCCTGAGTTTTTGAATGTGAAAGCAATGCCATCTGCAATTTTGGCAATTGTTACCCCAAAATGCTGTCATGAGCTACCTAACTTCATGTTTAACAGTTCCAGGTCCAGCTTACTATTGACCAAAATTTTTAAATTCCAGCATTGAAGATGATGATTAGCCCTCGTGGTTTGTCAACTATGCAGTAAAGTCACCCCTCAAAGAAGTTCACAAGTTACTTGGGCAGATGTATCACTTGGATCCCTACTAATTACACAGAGCTTTCTTTTTGTGCCGCTTTCTCTTCCCTTCTTTTGGGAGGAGCTTCCTGAGCCAGCGGAAAGGCTTCCCCTTTTCCTTTCCCACTTCCAAGTGGTTTCGGACATCCACATCTGAGCCATGTATTTCATTAGTTAAGTCATTGCTATTAACGTGGAGTTGCGTAATCAGATTACTTTCAGAGGTGCTTTGTGAAATTTTGTTCCAGCCCACCTCTACTACGTTGCTGGTACTGCAGTACTCGGGTGCACTCAAGAAAATGCCTTCATTTGAATTATGCATAGCCCCCAGTGTCACATCAGGTGGAGAATATGGAGGCGGTGGATCTCGCTGCTGCAGAGGTGGGAGTTTTTTACTGTGGTCTGCTGATAGAGAGTTCACATTTGTAGCCCTTGCTTGAGTTGCCCATGATCTTGATTCATAGAGTGGGACTCTAGAAAAGTAGCAGTATAGAATGTAATAATTGTCAAAACCTTAAATTTATTCAAATATGTAGTAGGTACACATTCATACCGACTGTCTGACTTCAGTGGTGGGGCCTGAATAGAGTCCCTCAATTTTTCCCAGATGTTCCATAGTTTTCCAGCTCGATTGAAGTCCAAGAGGAAGTAGTAACTTAATTCTGGTGGCAGTTGGCAAGGTTGGTAAAGGCAAGGTACCACTTTTCTTTGCCTCTGTTCTGTAGGGGCAGGAAAAATATTAAACACGAAAACACTAGAAGACCATTCACAATTTAAAATATTACATACCTATACCGAGGGCTTGAGCAAATGTTACAAAGAACTTGTTGGCCTCACTTTTCAGGAAGTTGGGTGAAACGACGACAATTAGCCGGTTACATCTTTCTGCAATGAGCTTCATTATTGCTTCATGCTCAAATGTCAGTCCCCCAACAAGATCTCGATCCTTGATGCAAAGCTTAAAGCAATTAATGTATCAGATGACTTAGGTATGCTACCATATGATAACACGGTAACTCTCAAATTATTTTTATTAATAGGTAATTACTTTGAGGCCATATTCGTTTTCCATTTTGTCAGCTATCTGCATGGCAAAATCAACATCCTCTTCCGCAAACAAGAGAAAGGCATCGTAGTTCTGCGGTTTCAAGCCATTTTCCAGCCGACATACATCATCTGTAAAGAGAAAAGTTAGATGCATACCTGGGCAACACGATTAACCTTGTGAATTCCAGTAGATATACAAACCAACAGTAAGGATGTGTTTGTCCGCTTCCACTGTCAAGTTTCTTTCAGACATATTCACGTTCTTTAAACGAGCAGTAAATTCCTTTGCATCTTGCTCTGGAAAGAAACAATGACAAAATGCAAGATGAAGTTCAGTATCAGGGGCCACAAAATTACTTGAAAACTTTCAAGAACTGGGACAGCATCACACATGCCTTGAAAAGGAACAACACCTAGCAGTGAAAATTTTTAACATTAATTAGTCCAGATAAAATACGCTTACTTCACATTCTTACCGATCATACTTGAAGTATCGTCTATGACGTCCCACCTATCCATTTGGCTCAGATGTGATTTTAGTGACCTAATCGAGGCCTCGCTTGCCTTATCATTAATCCACAATTTCAGAACTTCAGCCGCAGGATCAGGTTTGAAACTTATATTCCTTGTTACGTTTCCATCTAAACCTGTTAGTTGAGCCAGTCCTCTCCAATCCCTTAAAGATTAAGCATTTCCGCATTATTTAGACACATTCACACAACCTATCATCACCAAAGAGGCTTACCTAGGAAGCCCTTCATCAGTAGGGAGAACTTTCAATGCATTTAAAGAGCAAGAAATTTTGTTTAGGGTATACACTCGCAAAGCACGAGCAGTAACACTCTCTAAATCATCAGTGTCACTATCAGCCGTCGAGCAGTCCGTAGCACCCATACTTAGGCGAGACAGTTTAATTGGTTTAATGTAGATAATAATTTGAGGGTTAATTTTACAGCAACATTTCTGTACTTGGCAGTGATCAACACCTTCTCAGAATTAATTACGATCGGCATCTGTTATAGGTCAAGAATGTTTGGAATGACCACTAGATGCGCTGATCACATTTTGGTTGTGTTGTTTTTATTTTTTAGGTGTTTCAGTTTAAATTTATGCATCTCGTATGTAATTAGTCGTAATTAACAACCAATCAACAGCATGGTTGTTTAATGATGAAATTGTCTTATTCATGAATATTTCATGTTTTGAAGGCGGTGATCGTTAAATAGATGACTGCAGAAATGCGTCAAAAATGGTACTTAATTTAAAGTTTGAATGTTTAAATTGAGGATAGCGTAAACTTTAATAGGAAAAACTGAGTATAGAAGCAGCTTTTATAAACATTCATTTTGTGTATCGACATCGTTAGCAGATATGGAGCTAGAAACAGCAACTGAGTGCCAGTTAAACCGAGCTTTTAGTGAAAATAAAATCCTTCGTGGTAGGTATTTCTGGTTTCATGTCGAAAGCAACACTTTTGCAGCAATCTTTTGATCTAAATTGATTTTTTTTAAGGAGTGACTGCATACGTTGAAGTATGGTCGGGTAGTGAAAACCGAAGTGAATGTGTAAAAACCCAATTAATATCTTTAGGAGCAAAGATAGAGGAAAAATTTAATAACAAGGTATGTCGGCGATCGGAAAGATGAGATCATTTACATGATTCATCACGAGTCTAAATTAACATTTAACTCTCCATTTAGGTATCCCACGTGTTATTTAATGAAGGTTCCATTACTACTTACAAGAAAGCTAAGAAAAGGAGCATACCCTTGGTTTCGGTTCTGTGGATAGAAGAGAGTAAGCGTTTGTTGAGTCGAGCAAGTGAAGAAGCGTATTGTGCCTTACATTTGGATAAATACGAAGAACCTGATATATTCAGTGCTCCTTCAGTTAAGGTGGATCTCTGTTCATATTACCTAATTCTAAATGATATGGTTTAATAGTGACCATGTAACCAAAATATGTTCTCAAACTACCGCCTTAGTTCTTAAATATGATCATATTTCATGGTATAAGTTATTTGAAATGCATTACATCAATAGAGACCCAGACGTGGAGTGCCATACCGTAGAGGATTCAGGAAGAAAAAGCGTTCCTCACAAGAAAAAGAAAATGAGCCCTATGAAGCATATTTCAATCCAGAATTATTTGATGAAAACGCTGCATTAATAAAGGTAAATATATGATTGTTGTTGAAAGTTTGTCTTAGAATTAATAAGGGCAAATATTTTGTATTCCCCTTGGACACTGTAGATAGATACCTACTCATGACGGCCCTTGTAGTTATTCAGGTTGTGTATGCAAAGATAATAATAGGGATATGATGTATTCACTACATTGTTGTTTAAAGTAGTATTAGTTAAAAATGGGGTGTGGTAGTCCAGTGGGCATCGCTGAGCTACTAACTGGAGGGCCTGGGTTCAGATTCTGGGTGATGCCTCTGTGCACCCACAGTTTCACCCAAGCTGTGTACCATTTTTAAGGTATCAGGTCATCCTGGGAAATCACAGACAGTACAGGGAAAGGACTTGGCCATTGTAGAGTCCGTTCAGAAGTTCCTGGCATGTGTGCAGAAACAAGTTTTTGGCCCAGCCGAATCCATTTGGAAGAACTGCATAGGCAAGGGGGTGTGGGTGAAAGCTG